>APFE030399640.1:39363-73113 GCA_000404065.3 Pinus taeda
AAGGAGGTTTTGTCATTTGAATCATTGAAGAATTGTTCATTTATGTAATGTAAAGGAGGTTGCCCCCTCGAAGAGGCTGAATTCTAAGGCGTTGATATATATTTTCTATCTTTTCTTGAGCTGGTTTCATAACAATTTGGTCAGATGATGGATCCATTTGTGATCTATTTTGATAATCAAAGTTTCATTAAGCTATCTAAAAATTTGGTATTTCACAATCAATCCAAGCATATAGATATATGGTATCATCATTTACAGGACTGTATGTAGAGATAGATAATGTTGCTATAATAAATTCCAACAGAGGAACAAGATGATATCATATTGAAAAAGGCTTTTTCAAGATGAAAGTTTTACTTCCATAGATGCAAGATAGGGTTGGTTGATAATCCCTTTCTTACTGAGAGGAAGTGTCAAAAAGTGCAGCAAAAAAGTCCCAATTTGACTTTTCCTTGGTCAAATTGATAAAATTTGAATTTCCACATTAACAGACAACTTGGATGTAGTTAACCTCTGTGGCATGGCTCTTGTCACTCAATTAGTTCAGTAAATTCAAGTTAGAGTGCTTGGAATTCAGTTAAGCATGCATGATCATTAAAGTTTAGTAATCCAGTTCAGTTAAACTAGTTCTAACAGTGGGAGGAGCTACTGGAAGGTCAGTTGTGCAGTGGGACAACATTCTAACTCAGTGATCATCCAAGTAACTGATCAATCAGCCCAAAATAACTAGTGCATGTAGAGAATTCGAGTTCCCCAGATGTGATGGATATTCCAAGGTGGTGTAACATCAGTTGTAGACTAGTCTTCAGTGTATAGGTGTTGCATGTAGTCAGATGATCAACCTTGGGAATTGCCCAATCAATTGGAGGAAAATTACAAGATAATAGGGGCCTGATTCCTCAGGATTTGTGCAAGGAAATAGGGGCTGAAGCAGAGGCATAAATTGACTAAGTCTAGGTCAGAGCTTCTAATTGAGAAAAGAGATAGGCTATTCACTTGTAGGAAGTGCTTAGAGCAAGCAAGCAATTTTAATACATCTCTATTCATCGGATTTAATGCAAGCAGGTTTAAGGGGTTTTTAGCAGTTTCTTTCACCTAGAGAAATACCATGCATGTATGTTATTTCTTATTGCATGTTTGATATTGTTGTTCTAAATTGTGAACAATAGAGTATTAATTTTTGCAAAACAATAGAGTATAATTTTGTCTCTTGATTTAGGTTAAAATTTCTTGAGAAGTTGCAATTCTATCACTAAATTTCTACATAGGGGTGTTGCTAGGGGCCTTGGTAAGGGTAATATGTCCTTGTCCCTTCCATACTTAACATATTCTATTGCTTTCCCCTCCATTATCCTTTCATTTGGGTTTATTGTTACACGTATCTAATAATGGCTTGTACTCCATAATCATATAGTAAGAACGGGCTTGGACACCTAAGGTTGATGCGGTTATATAAGAGAAAGAGCATAATAGAAATTTCAAAATGCAAATGAAAAATAAAAGAGACATTAGTGAGAATTAAAAATCCAATAAGCTTAACCTCTACCCCTTGATCTGACACCATCACCCCATGTCCTAAAGTAATGAAAATATAAAACATATGCAATGAAATGCATATATATCAAAAGAGAATTTCCAAAGTAAAACAAGGAAAAAAATAAATAGGCAAAAAAGTTGTGGAAAGACACAATGTTGAGTAAAGGGTAACTCAATGCACAAATAACTCACTCTATAAAGGTGTGCATAGATATGATCATCACATGTGGCCTTGCATATCAAAGGCACCATTCTAATGAAGTAAATCCCAAGTCATACCATAGTCATTTACACTAACGTCTTGATTGGTTTCTTGGGATTTCATCTAATTCTTCGGCACTGGCACACCTAAGAGTCTTTTATGATGGTATTCCCATACCTAAACTTGGTAAATTTCATTAAGTCATTAACTAGGGTGTAGTTTGAAGAGGATACCTAATGTGATCTACATAGTGGATTTTGCATTAAATGTGACTCACCTTTTTATGTTACTGTGACTTTTGTATAAATGTTGGTTTGTCTCACCTATTTCTTGTAGCCCTTAACTTGTTGATGGTTGCACATGGTCCTTTGGAGAACATTGATGGTTCTCCTTTGACACTTCATTCAGGATGTTGCATACCTTTGGAAGGTGTTCGAGCTTGAGATGACATGATACTCCTTATCTTTGAAGAAAAATTTTCATCCTTAATTATGGACATTGGAGTTTTGATAAGTGTTGGGATTATTGATAACATGGAACCTCTCTTGAGACACCTCTTCACTCATTGGAGACGCGACATTGCAATTCTAGATGGGATTGGCACCTTGGTGATTGATGTCAGATTCTACACAATGATTGGACACTTTGCAAGCATGACATCACAACCCTTCAGCTTGATGTGACCTTTGGACAAATTGTGACTTTTGGAGGCAACATTTCACATTTGTAGCCATTTCTTGCCACTTAGAGTGGGTCGTCCACCTATTGATGAGTATTTATGGCACATGTGTGACCTTGGAACACCTTTAACATGAGGAAAACTTGAATTTTTGTCATTATGTCTCACTCATGAGGCATTAATGGGAGCCTTGACACCTATACACTTTTGTATCATGGATTATTTTATGTCTTGTTACCTTATCTTTGTAGTTTGTAAGCGATAAATGATTTTTTTGATGTTATGGGGCTTTTAGTGGGTGAGGTAGTCTTAGATCTCTCATATAAATAAGAGAAGTATTCCTCACTTGCAAATGATCACTACTTGTCTACTCTTATAAATATCTTAGCTATGGATGAATAATTAATGTTACCTCTTGGATGATGATTTTTGGATGGTTTTTCAACCTTAATGGATGTTTCATGGCTAGGGTTTAGGATGAACGATGATATCTTGAGTAATTGATATATCTAAGTCTTGCGGATTTATTTGTTGAATGTATTAAATGAAAATGTTCTTATCTAGTGGTGATGGTGCATTCTCCATGTATTATTCTTAGATATATCCCTTGTTTTAAACCCCAAGTATATGTCTAATGGAGAATTTCCCCTTGTTTTTGTTTTGAAAGGTTGTAGAAGTACAAAGAGAATCTTCTAGGGTTAGTAGTGGAGAAGGAGGATCTTCTAGGGTTAGTATTGGATAACCCTATATATCTAAGTTATATGTTCAACACTAGTTTTCATTGATTATATTCTTATTAAATGATTGATTTGTTTGTTGCTATTATAACTTCATATTTCTAAATTTTACTATCTTCCACAAATTTGACAACATCCATAGTTCCTTTATTATTTTTTAGTGTTTGGGGTATGATCCTTGATGTATGTTAACTTTCTAGATATCATGAATTTCCTCAGAAACATTACACACTCAAATCTAGAAATTTATTTTAATTAACTTCCTTGTTCTCACCTCAAAAATCTTGTCTTTGTGATGGTATAGTGAGTATTTAACCTAAGAGGATTTAGACTTGATGTACTCTTGTCTAAGGATTCCTTTAAACTACTAGGGAAGCCTTCATTTTGTAGGATACATCTTTCAATATAGAGAGAGAAGTGATTGCATAGGTGATGGTCATAATACTTCCATGTTACACTAGTATTAGTCCCTTATAAAAGGTTTTGCACTAGAAGTACTAGATTTTATGATAACATACCCCAACATAAATTTATGATTAAACACAACTTTACATTATTCTTAGATCTACCCTAACCTAATAAAATAAGAGCATATGTGCTAGCATAACAATGAATTAGAGCATATAATTCTAAGCATTCTTTCCTAAAGAGGATGAAGACATGCTAAGGTTTAAACATGCCTCGTATGGTGCACTCTAGCTTTAGAAGCCTCCACATGGCATTTTGAAGATTGGTCAAAACCTAAAGAGGATATATGATTTCCATGAACACGAATTAGGAAATAATTAACTATGTTAATAACACCTTCTAGGTAGCAAAAATTTTCACTGAGTCCTCAAATCCTTAGGCCTACACTCTTGCATCAATACAAGAACCAACACCTTCACAGAACAACAAGAGCACAATAAACCAATTTTCTTTCAAGAAAGGTATCACACCAAGCTCAAGCCTCATCAAGCTATGTTCTTAAACATCTTGCTCTAACCTCCACACATCAAAAAGAAAAAGGATATAATATAATCCAAGTGGTTAGCTTTACAAGATGAAAAACCCTAGCATCTCACAAAATCAAACTTGCCAATATATACAAGGCATCTCTCTCTTCTTTATGTCTTATCCTAGGCTTTACATCACAAACCCTAGCATCTTTCTTCCTCAAAGGATTCTACAAGACAATTACAAAGAGAGAATAGAGTACAAGAATGATATTTTATAACAAAATATCTCCCCTCCCTTTACATATACAACAGGTAAGGGAGACTAATAGAAATCAAGGGCTTATGTCCATACAAATAACCAAGAAGAAACCCACACGAAACACTCTACAATAGAAGAATGTCCAACTGTCATACTAGGGTTTATACAACACCCAAGATGAAACTCCCTTTAAACATGATTCTTTTAGGGCTCAACAACCCTCCTCCAAAATGGTGCACTCTCCAATCAGCTATTAGTCCAACAATAGCCCTACTAAGTGTCCTCATCTAAGGCATCCCCCCTCTTAACTATGGCCCACATGTCCTCTCATTACCAATTCTTTTCCATGAGTACCAATGTCATTACCATGCTCCAATGCTTCTCCTCAATAAACATATCCAACTCCACAACCAACCTCCATGAATTATGTTGCTCAACCCAAGCATCATTGGGTCAAGAGTCTAACTTTCAAGGTGGATGTCACATGGTCTAGTACTCCTAAGGCTATGTGCCCTCCTCCAAATGCCTAATGCTACTCCTCCTAGGTAGGTATCTCTCCTAATCAAACAATCGACTCCCCCATTGTGTGCACCCAATGGGGCAGTCATCATGTTGATTAGGATAACAACCTCCTAGGTAAGGGTGTAATTCTAGCATTCTAACCAAGATCAAGTATCTACCAAAATTTAGCCATCCATATGTCTATGAAGCATAATCAAGGGGCTAGGAGACGTAGTAAACCCTTATCAATGTGTAAACACTTTTGGAGTGACCACAAAAGATAACGCCTATTTGATGAAGGGAATATCAACCAAAGTATTGACGCAAAGCTCTAATATCCCAATATTTTTCTACTATGGAGAAGTACATTATAGGTTGAAGAATATAAGAGTAATTTTTTTACAAGTTGTGGTAAGTGTAAAATGGACATTGAATATATCACAATTGTTCACATTAGCTTCTCTCCTGCATAAAAAATTTATTCTCTCATTTTTTACAACATTCCTCTCTTTATTTTAACACATATTCCCATACTTTGGAAGACATAATTTGTAATCATAGATGAGGAAATCCCTAGTAGGAGGGGATCTATACGAATGAAAACTTAATTCATAAACATAATTTGAACTTATGTTTAGGTAAGACCTATTACTCCTCACATATAGGAGTAACTAGATGAGATTTTTTCCAATGATCCACATTGTAGACAAATTTCCCAGAGGTAACTTTCAACGCTCTTCACAACTAGTAACCCACAATTAGCTCATATATTAAAGTCATCTCACTCATTTTATGATGATGGTGACCTGAGAAACATGACGTACATTAAAAAGTGTTTAAGTTTAATGTATTCGACCTTTAAGTAAATATCATGCGTTCAAATTAGATAATGAATCACAATGCTTGGAATTTATTTCTATTTCCTTATTATTAATCTTAGTGACCATCATATCCATTCAAATCAAGTGTCGCCACTCCCGAGGAGAGGGGTACTACTAGGGTCCTTGGTAAGGGTAATGTTCCCTTCTCCCTTTTGTACTTAACATATTCCATTGGTTTCTCCTCCATTATCATTTCATTTTAGTTTATTGTCACATGTACTTGAAAAGGTGTTGTACTTCATAATACAATGGTAAGAACGACCTTGGAAACCTAAAGTTGATGTCACTATATAAGAGAAAGAGCATAATACAAATTTCAAAATGCAAATGAAAAATAAAAGAGATATTAGTGAGAATTCAAAATCCAAAGAAGCTTAAACTCTACCCCCTTGATTTGACACCATCACCCCAAGTCCTAAAGCAATGAAAGTGTAAAACCTATGCAATGAAATGCATATACATAAAAAGAGGACTTGCAAAGAAAAATAAAGAATAAAAGAAATAGGAAAAAAAAGTTGTGGAAAGACACAATGTTGAGTAAAGAGTAACTCAATGCACAAATCACTTACTCGATAAAGGTGCCATGGAGATGATCATCAAACGTGGCCTTGCATATCAAAGGCACCATTCCAATGTCGTAAAACCCAAGTCATAACATGGTCATTTATTCTAACATCTTGATTGGTTTCTTGGGATTTTATCTAATTCTTCAACATTGGCACACCTAAGAGTCTTCTATGATGGTCTTCCCATACCTAAACTTGGTAAATTGCGTTAAGTCATTAACTAGGTTGAAGTTTGAAGAGGATACTTAATGTGATCTACATAGTGGATTTTACATTAAATGTGACTCACCTTTTTATGTCACCATGAATCTTGTATAACTATTGGTTAGTCTCACTTAATTCTTATATCCCCTACTTGCCGATGCTTGCACAAACATGGTCCTTTAGAGGACAATGATGGTTCTCCTTTGATACTTCATTTAGGATGTTGCATAGCTTTGGAAGGTGTTGGGGCTTGCGATGGCATGGTACTCCATACCTTTCAAGATAAATTTACATCCTTAATGATGGACATTTCACTTTTGATAAGCATTGGGATAATTGATGATATTCCACCTCTCGTGAGACACTTCTTCACTCATTGACACCTTGGTGATGTATGTCAGATTCTACATGATGATTGGACACATTTCAAGCATGAAGTCACGCTTCCTAAGCTTTATGTGACCCTTAGATGAAACATTGTGACTTTTGGAGGCAACATTTCACCTTTTAAGCCCTTTCTTTCCACTTAGAGTGAGTTGTCCGCCTATTGATGAGCATTTATGCCACACTTGTCACCTTGGACCACTTTTGTTATGAGTACAGCTTGAAGTTTTAGCATTATATATCACTCATGAGACATTGATGGGAGTCTTGAGACCTATCCACTTGTGTATCATGGATTATTTTATGTATTGTTGCCTTATCTTTGGGGTTTGTGAGTGATAAAGGTATTTTTTATGTTTTGGGGCTTTTGGCGGAAGACGAAGTGCTAGATCTCTTATATAAATAAAAGAAACAATCCTCACTTTTAAATGATCGCTACTTGTCTACTCTTATACTTATCTTAGCTATGGATGAATAACCATTGCAACCTCTCATAGAGATGATTTCTGGATTATTTTTCAAGCTTAATGGATGTTTCGTGGCTAGGGTTTAAGGATGAACAATGATTTCTTCAATATGTGATATTTATAAGTCTTGTGGATTTATTTGTTGAATGTATTAAACACAAATGTCATTATCTAGTAGCAAGGGTGCATTCTCCTTGTATTATTCTTGGATACATCCCTTCTTTTAAATCCCAAGAATATTTCTAATGGAGAATCATCCCTTGATTTTGTTTTGAAATCTTGCAAAATTACAAAGAGTATCTTCTAGGTTTAGTAGTGGACAACCCTAGTTATTACTCTAGATCTAGGTACATTTCCTCAAAAGAGTCCTTATTTTAATTCTATATTACCAAAACAAAAGATGGTAGGCACTAGATTTACTCTCCATTATTCAATCATTAAACTCAAATTTTAAACTTGTATTTAATGTTTAGTGTTATATTAGGGTTTGTAATAGATATACTTTAAGTTTCATCCAAATTAAATATACTTCTAAGATTAATTAATAATTATATGATCAAAAATATATCTTATCATCATTTATTACATAGTTATTTATTTTTCAGCCCTTTTAGGGCTCAACATCTTGCATTTTGTGGCTATTATGTGTTATTTAATTTTTAGAAATAATTAGCTACTTAAACCCTAGTTTAACTCATACTTTCAACCCCAGTTTTCATTGATTATCTACTTATTAAATGGTTGATTCGTTTGCTTCTGTTATAACTTGATATTACTGAAATTTATTATCTTCCACAAATTTTACAACATCCATAGTTTTTTCATTCTTTTGCAGTGTTTGGGGTATGTTCCTTGATTAACTTGCTAGATATCATAAATTGGCTCAGAAACTTTACACACTCAAATCTAGAAATTGTTTTTAATCAACCACCTTGTCCTCACCTTAAACATATTATCTTCGTGGTGGTATAGTGAGTAGTTACCCTGGGAGGCTTTAGACTTGATATACTCTTGTCTAGGGATTCCTTGAAACTACTAGGGTACATCTTTATTTAAAGAGAGAGGAGTGATTTCCTAGGTGATGGTCACAATACTTCCATGTTACACTAGTTTAGCACCTTGTAAAAGTTTTTTCACTAAGATGCTATATTTTGTGATAACATCCCCTAACATAAAGTCATGATTAAACACAACTTTACATTATGCTTAGATCGACCCTAACCCAATAAAAAGAGCATATGTGCCTGCATAACAATGAATTACTAAGCGTTCTTTTCTAAAGAAGATGTAGATGTGCTAAGTTTAAAAGAATACTTGGATGGTGTGCTCTAGCATTAGAAGCCTCCACATGGAATTTTGAAGATTGGTCAAAACCTAAAGGAGATATGTGAAAATTTAATCATGATGAAAGTATCATGTTTATCATGTTTAGTATGATGTATCTAAATTTTCTCCATGCTAAAAATAATTTTTTAAGATAAAATATTAAAGAGCATGGTTGGAAGTTTTACTTGAAATAAAAAGTAATCAAATTGAGTAGAGAATGTGAAGGTTATGTTCCAATTGTAATGAGTAGCAAAGCTACTTTGGACATGTTTCTTAAGGGGTTAGTTGGATAATGTTTAAATAATTAATGGATCAATGGGTTAAGTATTATTTTTTATTAGCATTAATCATGGATAGTTATATTTGATTGTGTTTTACCATGTTCCGAAGAATAATCAACCATAGTCAACTCTATTAATTAGGGAGTTAATGGATAGGTGATTCAAGGAGATTAATTGGTTCGCTGATCAATTGTTAGGAGGATGTGATTGTTAGACACCTAATCCTCATGGATTGGGTGAACAAATTGTAAATATGTAAATAAAGGAAAATAAAGAGTTATAATAGGAAGTGAACTTGGAATATGAATCCCAAAGGTAACACCTATTCATGTTATATAATGTTGTTTGAATTAATGGAACTATGTGAATTTTGGGAGTTATTTTCCTTGACATAACATGGTATCAAAGCCACAAGTCCCAAATTTAGGCACTTTTGCCTCACTCAATAACTACTATGTCATCTCTATTATATCCTTATTTCTTCCATCTCTAACATCGCAACCATTCTTTCTCATATTTCTCACAATGTTACTTGAAAAAATGGTTCATTTCTTGTGATTCTCTTTGCTTCCTTTTTGTGTGTTACAACTCTTTGTGAATTGCAAATTTTATGTGTGTACTCTATGTGTGTTATAACTCTCACACACTTAAACATATATGAGTTTTACCTAATCAATAGTTGTTGAGTATTAATGAATTTTTCCAAGAGGTTTTGTCATGCCGAAGGTGCCCAACAAGTGCCACACATTTTGCTCCATGACCAAAGTTTCAATGCCCTCACCATAGACTTCATCTTCACTTTCTTGTTGGATATTATTAATTGTCCCCTATAAGAACCACTTCCCTTTACGTTGACATAACTAGGGCCCTGTTGATTGTAGTGGTCGAGGGGGCCATTGGTGTGAGAAAGATAAGTAGCACCTCTATCCTCATTTACATCTTTGATATCTCCATCCTCATGTGAACATTGGAACGAATTTGCCTAATTATTAGAATTCTTTGGTAGTTTAATTTCCTGGCCTAGTAACGAATGAACGATGTTGACCATCTAATCTAAACATAATGGCAGGAACTACATTGACAATGTGATCTGAAGATAGTGGTAGGGAATGTGTCATCCTAGTATTAAACATATTGGGGTCTTCCTTTATTGCTTAATTACTTGGTCACTCTTCATAGTGTTATATGACCCTACATTGAATATAATTTGAATGTAAATAGTTGTATCCTAGTTCAATCTAGATTTCGAATGACATGTTGAACCCATGACCCATATTGTGACTTGTGCTTTGAAATCTAAGTAACATGTTTATTAGTATAAAATTCACTATCCATCACCATTGTATTTTCATAATTCATGCAAATAATTTGTATGGAATCTATATAGCACACAAGAATGAAGTAGGGCCATCAATCCTATAGGAATATGTGTGCCTAATATACATTTCCCTGAATTTTTTTATTTTTTATTTTTTTACTTCTAGCTATTAAAAGTGTGGTGGTATCTAGGTTCATTGGGTAATATTGTAGAAAATCAAAACTACTCGTAATGATGCACTCCTTCATCTCCATCATCAGTGTATTGCTCACTAGCAAGGGGAACTACCAAGAATGGTCCAAAAGGATTAAGCACATCCTCATCTTTAATGTGCTATGGGAAGGAATATGTGAAAGACAAGATGACAGTCCACCTGTAAAGCCCACATCAGACAAGGAGCAAGTCATTTGGGAGAATAGGGAAAACAAAACATATGCCTTAATTGTAGCTTCTATGAATGAAGAGGTCAGTCACCATATTATTCCAATTACAAATTCTTATCATGTGCTGAAAAAGTTAAAATATTTATATTACTCACACTAAGAATTAGAAGTGGTTCAGTTGATGATTAAACTCTTCAACCTTGAGTTGAAAGACGTTGACCCCTTGGCCATAACATTAGAAATTAGAGCCATCATGCATGATGTTGATGGTATTAAAATGGGCATTCCTTTCACTACATTTTTCAACGCCCTCTATCCTACATACTCTCACTATCTTGAATCCTTATAAGCTAGTGCCCAACTCAAGTACATTATTCTTGACATTGTGGTGGAGAAGTTTTTAGGACCGGAGAAATATTTTGGGAAGAGGAAGATAACTTCTTAGTCCCTTGAATAATTAGTATGCCTTACATAGAACGAGAAGAATTAGTCACAAAATTCTCCTAAAGGGAGAGGCAGTAGAAGAAGACGTGGAAGGAAGAATCATAGAGGCAGGGGGGTAAACACCATCAAGGGAAAAGTTTTGACGTACACCACATTCATTGTGATAGAGATGGATGTGATCACCCACATGCAAAATCCCTTGGGAAATAATCAAGCAAGAATTGAAAGAAGAAAATGGTAAAACATCAGGTCCAGTGAAAGGTAAAGTACTTGAATCTTCTCATTATGTTCTTTCCCATTGTAATATTGGAATAAATGAAGAATTTTTTCATACTTGATTTTATTCTTGGAGAGATGCATACTTGCTTGATACATGAGAAACATGCCATATGAACTTTTGGAAAGACTTCTTTCAAGACCTCCGTGAAAACGTAGATTGAGCAGTGTACTTTGTAGACAAGTCAAGTCTTAGGCTATCCAAACTTGGCACCATTAATCTTAAACCACATGGAATTCCTTATTTTATTCTACATTATGTACTCTACCTTCCAAAATTGTGGAGAAACCAGTTGTTCATTGTTCACATTCTCCAATAGGGACACTTCATTCATATGTTTGATGGAAAATTTAAGATTTAAAAAAATTTATGAAACAACTTAGTTCTCATGTATGAAACAGAGAAAGAAGGATTGTTGACGTTGCAAGCAACATTTGCTCATGCTCAAAATGCTAAATGCCTTTCACACTACAATGAAGGTACATTGTCATCTAGTATTTTATGGCATGAAATATTTGTACATCTTGATTATGACAGTCTTCATTTGTTGAAAAAGAATGGTATTTTTGGTTTTGAAACTATTCCAAGGAAATAGAAGCACTATGATGATTGTACCCTAGGAAAACTTAACTGTTTCTTTTATTTGGACAATTACTTCAATGTTTCATACTATCCCATTTACAATTATAATTTAGATCCATTAGCAATCACATAATCCATTATCACATTGATAGTAACTAAAGAAAGAACATAGATGATGAATGCAGAAGACAAGCCAAGAAAAAAGAACACAAATATTGGGTCAAGCTAAGGAAAACCCCAAGACTGGGAAAACCCCAAGATTGGGAAAACCCTTAATCAATATTTATTATAAATATCAAATGTTCAAAGAAGGAGAGAGAGAGAGAGAGAGAGAGATAGTATAGTCATAGTCGAAGTAGACTTGCCAATATTACTATGTAGATACTGAGAAGATAGCCCAGTTTAACACTGTCCAAACATTGAGGAGATAGCCCAGTCAAATTCAGTCTTTAGTCTTCAACCCTAACTAAAGATCAATGATGGTCAAGACAACTACAAACTTGACTAGATCTAGGATCAATAAATGTAGCCTCTTGCATTGAAGATAAGACATCCAAAATAGGTTGAATCAGGGTAGACATATAGTTCTAGTTAGGGAACATATCAACCCTAAATTACATCAACAACCTTGTGAAATCACCCTCACAGTACTTTGCTCTTCCTTGTTGTAGGTTCCGTCTAGGCTAGGCTAAAACATAGGCATGATATCCTTCATTTAAAATATGTTGAACCCCTGTAATATTCATAGAGAGACTACGACCCGCAAGGGAAAATATGCAAACGAAAATAGTCCTTAAACATAGATTGCATAAGACCAAACTTCCTCTAAGCAATTGCGACCTCCTACTTGAAGAACTCAGCTCATGAAGAATACCAAAAAAAATCCCAAACTAGCCCTTGATATCTTCGCTGCAGATCATCCTCTTCTATGGCCATTTCAGAGAAAATAGAGAGAAATGGATGTGACACAATTAGGGTGGAGGAACCTCTATTTATACAATTAGGTGTAGTTGAAGAGACATGACTTTTGGGTTTAATGAGCTGACATAAAGGAGAGGTTGACCCTGAAATTTTGCATAAATTCAAAAACCCATTTCTCCTTGTCCAAATTTGACGATATTTGGGTCAATTTTGGTGCTCTCAAAAAGAGGAATTAAATTTCGTAGTTATATTATTTAAAGGAGTAATTCAAAGTGAAAATTTCCCCTAGTTTCTAATTTTAGCACTCCCTCTCAACTAGGGGGAATTCCAATTGAAAAACCATCAATCACGGTCACTGATAATCATGCCATCTTGTTGCTATGAACCATCTCTCAATATTATCTCATCTCCACTCTGTTGAATTCTGATATGAATAATAAAGAAGAATCTATCGAGAGTGAGTCACAAGACCTTGCCACTCTCCACTGACAAAAGTCAATCCACATAACCAAAGGGGGAGCTCTAATCAGACTTGATCCCAAGTGATCAAGTTGAAGAAGCACCATTCATCCTAGACATAGGGAGTAAGACAATACACGATGCATCCATCGGTAATGCTATGGTCCCTATCCAATTTTGACAACTCATTGGCCAAATTAGAGGTACTTCCCATGTGTCTTGGACTACATGGGTAAGATGATACAAGAACATTATCAAGGAAAGAATATATCACATCTTTCTCATAGCCACTCATAGGGAAAGGTGAAGCCACATCCTAAAAACACATGTCATAACCATATGTAGGGAAAATATGAACCAAATCCTACACACATGTAAAAACACCAAGAGTAGGGAAAGGATGAACCACGTCCTACATGCATGCAAATCACCAAAAGTAGGGAAAGGATGAACCATGTCCTACACGTATGAAAACCAACAATAGTAGGAAGGATCCTAAACATGGGTAAAGGATGAACCACATCCCACCGACATGTCAACCATATATCCTAGGGAATAAGCATCCTACATGTGGGGCAAGGATGAACCACATCCACCGACATGTCCATAAGTAGATGCCTTAATGCATCTCTCACTGGGGTATCCACAGGAGAAGGTGAACCACTCATCCTACTCATATTCCATAGGAGAAGGTGAACCACTCATCCTATGCATATGTCATCAACAATAGGGGAAGGTGAACCACTCATCCTACACACATTTACCTACAATCATATAAGAAGGTGAACCAATCACCCTACACACATGTCAACCACCATGGGGTATCATAGGGGAAGGTAAACCACTCACCCTATGTTCGCTCATATCTCAATAAGTACCCCAAGTATTTAGGAGCTCCTAGAGCTCAATGTTCAATTAGGGACCCTCTTAACATGGCTTATCCATGAATCCTTACTTTTCTCTTAAGGAACTTGATCAAGAGGCTTGGAGAGGGAATCCATAATGGTGCTCATAAATTCTAGGTTTTGATTCATTCACAAAGTAAGGTGGATTCCAAGAGATATAACACCTTTGATGTGCACTATCTATTCACCATACTGTCTGACCAAAAATTTAGAGCAATGTACTTCACAACATAGAATAACAAAAATAATAAAAAACCATCTAGATTTATTTAGAGAAAGGCACATTAATAATACTAGAGATCCCCCATGATATGCATATGCAGATCCATAACTTCATTATCTCACCATTCTAGGGAGTAATGCTCAAATAAAAAAAAAAATATGACTCCCTCTAAATATAAGGAAGGTGGTTATGACAAAAACATGATCACCAATCCACCTTAAACCTGTCCCTTTTCTTAAGATCAATCATAATCATCTTCCAAGAATATATTTACCAACAAACATGAGATCATCAGGTCATACTGTCAGAAGCCTTGCTTCATGAGCTCCTTATGTGAAAGGTCTTTCGCAAGGCACTATGATAGTGCCCCTAAAACAACTTCATTGTCTTCCTTTGATAGATTAATGAGACTAAAGAATTAAGTTATCCCATCCATGATGAGGAGGGATATTCCATCTTTCATATTCATCAAAAAGTCCTTTAGGCTCAACGCATTAAAGATCTCAAGGACCTAATCAAGGTCCCCACAATTTCATTTTTCTCATTATACTTGCTGAGGTATGAGATCTGGTATATATTTTCTTCAAGGTACCACAATTTTCATGTTCATAAGAATTGATGTAAAGAACTACTTCAAGAGTGCCATGAACTTTATCTTTTGGCTGTCAGCTTTGAAGGGTACCAGAATAAAGGTGTTGTATAGACTTCCATTTCTCCAACTGCTAGATAAGGATTAGGCCATTTGCCATTCAAAATCATGACTTGGTCAGTGGATTAGAGTTATATAGAATTATGCATACATACTGCACATCATTATTCTCCCTATCCTCAAACTTCTGGTTAATTACCAAGGTTATATATACCATGCCTCAACAACAATCTCTACACTACAACAACATGACAAATACATTCTGTCAATATCACCCCTACACTCCAAACATGTCATGATACAATAGGCACGATTTTGTCCTTATCATGTATAGTCAATTTCACTAGTTGTATGCACATATAACTTAGATTCTGCATAGCCTCAATAGACCTATGTGCATTATTAGGCGCATAGATTCATACAATGTATAGCAGTCCTTACTTCATACACATGATTTCAAGTTAGATCGCTCCTTGCCCTTTTTAACGCACAACAAAAATGGTGTACAACATGTTATCTCATAAATAGACCTAGCCAAGCCAATCATTTCTACTCCCAGCCTTCAATTACACATATTACGTACTAGTGAGTAATCATATGAACCATGTACAACATGCATACATTCCAGTATTTATCAGTAACCACGACCTTTCATCAATGTATTCCAATTATCAACAAAAATATACATGGATCACTTCTACTTCACTCATAAACTGTACTCATCATGTAGCCATTGATGTGACATATGAATTAAACAAACCTCTTTCCCTAGACTTCTCACACAGGATTGTGCCACTGATATTTCAAAACAGTGAGAAATATAGCACATCATAAACCAGTGATTATGAGAACCATTGTGTTACTTCAAGATAATTTACGCTTCAGAAGTAGCTTGTGTACGCTTCATATCTATAGATTTAGATTTGGATCATGACATACCTTAGTGACATCAATAGGGTAGCAAGAATATGTATGTATTATGTCAAGGAAACCTTAAGTAATATGCACTTCACTATTAAAGTAAGTTCTCGTATCAATATCAAGCCAAGCAAATAACATCAATTTTTTTCCTCACGACTTGCTTCAGAATTTTTCCCACATCTGTAATGACCTCATCCTAGTGCAATATATTTTAGAGATCTACTGTAAACGATTATATTGAAACTAAATTTAACCAACCTTCATACCATCATTATATCAAATCAAAGGCTACATGTATCCATTGATCCTTGAATCAATTTGGTCTTTCTTGCTTCCTTTGCTAGTCCTGCATAGATTCATCCAACAATAAAACCCTTATCATTCCATAATCCAAGAGATAACCATAACCATAGACCCCTTTCAATTCAATATCTCAGATATTTAGGGATTCCTCGAGGCCAAGAGAGCTAAGAATCCTATGATTTTCATTGAATTCTTGCAATACTGCTCCTCATGGTCACTTATAGACCTTCATAAAGATCTCCAAATTGAAGGGTACTCCTCCTTAGAACAAAGATCCTTAGTTTTGCATTATTATAGTTGAGCATTTCATGCTTGTAGGGAGAGGAGAACATAGAGATTTGTCCACAATTTTTTTTTTATTTCTTTCTCTTCCTTGGGCTTGCCCTCCCCTGAGCTCTAAAACCATGTTAATGTTCGATGATGCATTCTTTTCTTTGGATAATTACTTCAATGTCTAATATTAGCCCATTTACAATTGTAATTTACATCTAGTAGCAATCACATAATCCATTAGCACATTGATAGTAACTGAAGAAATAATGTAGACAATAAATTTAGAAGACAAGCCAAGACAAGAGAACACACGTATTGGCTCAAGCCATGGAAAAACCCCAAGACGAGGAAAGCCCTTAATCAATCTTTATTATAAATATCAAATGTTCAAAGAAGGATAGATAGAGAGAGAGTATATTCATAGTCAAAGTATACTTTCCAACACTACAATATAAATAATGAGAAGATAGCCCACTTTAACACTTGTTGGGATGGGGTCCCCTAGGTCATTTTGGGGTTAAAAACCCAAGTTTTGATGTAAATGTTTGTGAAAAGATGTAAAGTCTTCGTAATTTGTGGATGCAAAGCATGTAGATAATTAGAAGGTAAAAGGGGTTTGAACCCCTTGGTTATGTAAAGACGAGTCAGTTTTGAGACCCACCCATGGTCCGCGGACCATGGGATTATATGTAAAAAACTATATATAGGTGTGTCTTAGAGATTCTAAGGCATAGATAGAGAGACAAAGATGGATGCAATGGGTCAATAGAAGATAGCATAGAAGTGAATCGTAGAAGAAGGGAAAAGGCTCCATAGCTAAATGCGCAAAAGCCTAGAGAAGAGTTTGCAGCTGAGTGCATGAACCCCTACAGTTGAGTGCGCAGGACCATTTTGAGTTTGTAACATTATATTGAATATCAATAAAGAAGACTATTGGAGAAATTCATGTGTTTATTTGTTTACTTATGTTATTTATTTTTGCGATATGTGTTGTGATGGAATAAATGTCTTTATGAAATATTGATGTATTGATGCGCAACTTTGTTGGATAAGTCTTGCTAATTGTACGCAATGTATCTTAATTATTTACGTGAAGCTTATAATACATGTTGTTATGTTTATTGAATACGTAAGTAGATCTATGTGAACTCAGATCTAGGGTTGCTTTATGGTGTGCATAAGTGGGAGATTCATCTGTTAAGGGTATGGAAAACCTTATCGTAGACCTTTGCAAAGGTCAAAAGGTTGTTTAAGTGAGGTTGTGGTACCAAGCCTTAGGGGCTTATAGATCTACGCAAAGTCAGATCTAGGGAAATAAAATACATTCCACTGATCTCTGGATGCGAAAACTTGGTTCCAGCATCCCCCCATACTGTTTCGGATGAGACTTTAGCCTACGCTATGTGGGTTGATGCTGAAAGGGCCAATAGTGTAGGATTTGTTTTAGCGCAATTAACTCTAAACTTGGGTCAGGACCCCCTAAGCCAACAAATGGTTCCATTTCCGGGACCGGGATCTGCATAAGGAGATGTGTGATGCCGCATCACTCGAATCTGACCAAGAAGGAAATTGAGAACTCGATGGATAGGAAGATCCACGAATTTCTGGTGCAAAAGAACACAAATCCGCGTCTGTCAAAAGAGGAGTGGTTGAAAAAATATTTGTACGCCGAAATACACTTTTCTTCTGTACCTTCTCGATCAAACTATATGAGTGGATAGCTAAGTTGGCAGATGACCAACGAAGGTGGAGGCTTGATGATCCATTAGTGTGGACTCTGGAGCTAGTACGAAGGTAAGAGGCTTCTAAAGACAAGATCACACTCATTGTTGACCACTAGCTTGATCAAATTATAAGAGGATTTGTTTTAGAGTTCGCGGTTGATACCTCGGTCAGCTACAACGAAGAAGAGTGACGCTTCTTCAAGGGACCACAAGGTAAGTATCTAAGATCTTTGAATACCTGGATTAAGATGCTCTTATGTGAGAAATGGGTTATGTGATTGCCTTGATGTTTGGATCTATGCAAAGTGGACAGATCTTCAGAAATCGAGAGAAGTAAAGCCCTGAATATAGCCCATTAATTGGACCTTTTTCGAGTGACAACGAGGGAATGGCACAAGACTCGCCGTAGAGTATGGTCTAGTTGATAAGACAGGATTTTCCATGATACATCATCCATCCACTGCACCTCCACCTTCACCTCCATAGTATACACCTTTTCCCACACCGCCGACACCACCATCATCGTTCAACATGTCGAACTCAATAAAGCTGTTGATTTTGAAGGGTATAGGGAGAGAAGATACATATCAATTTTGGTTTGTTGTGAATGTTGTGTGGACCACACAACAGATCACTGATGAGAACATAAAGAAAGCACATTTAGTTACTTCCCTACAGGACCGCACATTGACATGGTATATTAAGTATTGTGCGGATCATCCTTTAGAAACGCTAGCGGATACTAATGATGATTTAAAAAAGAAGTTTAGTAAGCCTAAGTCTGACTTGCAATCAGTCATTGGATTTAATGAAATCATAATGAGGGCTAGTGAGATGCCATGGGAGTTAGATAAAAGGCTAAAATGTGTGATTTGTGAAGCTAATATTCAACTCATAGATTGTCAACACCGCAAGTGGTTTATAGCATCGCTTCTGCCTCACCTGAGGATTTCTTTGTCATAGAAGAAGATAGGATCTCATGTGGAAGCCTTGGAAATCGCAATGAGATTGCATGAGACACCTATTCAGGACTCGACTTTGGCAGTCCAACAAATTCACTCACAGTTGCAGAACCTCTGCTTGGAATTGCAGAGCTTGAAAAAAGAGAAAGAGGCTAGGCCAGAGGTGCGCGAGGAAGTCTAGTGCATCAAGTGTAAGAGCTAGGGGCATGATAAATAACATTTCCCTATATTCAAAAATTATATTACAGGAGGGGGACTGATTCCCCTGAGGCAGTAAGCCCTAGTAGGACCAAGTGCAGGGCCCGCACTATGGTGCGCTATTTGTGAGGTGGCTAGAAAACATGTAACGAACAATTTTCATTTGTGCAAAAGCTCGTTCAGACACCACAATAATTGTTTTGTGATTTCTGCAAATTGATGGGCCATGATGAGTGCCATTATTGTAGCTACGAGTTGATGATGGAAAGAACACCTACCTATCAAATGCAAGCAAGAACTTGGCCTTCGGATTAGGGCGCTGGGGGAGCATGCAAAGGATATCAGTTGCAAGGACGAGGCTAAGGAGGAGGAGGACCTGGTAGAGGTCACAGTCAGGTTATTTTCTATAATTGTGGGACACTAGGGCAGTACACGCTGGAGTGTCAGAATCAGACACGCCTGTCCTACCAATATTGTAGCCAGTTTGACCACACTATAGAAGAATGCACTGTGTTGATTGCTAAGATGTAGGAGAAGAAGGTGCAACTTCAAAAACCTATGCATACCTTACAAATGATGAGTGCTGAGCCCTGCGAGGAAGATCATAATGTGAATATCCTTCTGAGAAGTGGAGTAACAATTGGGGATGATAAGGGAAAACAACCTGAACAAGATGGATGGGTTCACAAGGCCCCAGAGAAAACGTTGGTTTTGATCTAGTGTGCATGAAGGAAACATGTATGGAAGAAAAGAAAATCTTTGTTGAGGCATCTACTTCAGGAAGTCAAAACAAAGCACCAAAAACCAGTGCGCCTATAGAGGTTGACCCCTCTGTACTTGCCACGTTCCTAGAAACTCACATGAAACTTCTGCATGATAGAAAGGTTGTGAAAGGTCTGCAGGAGTTGATAAACAAGTGTGATAGTAAATAAAATGCTCTAGATGGACATCCCATAGTACAAAAAATCGACAAACATAAGGCAAGAACAGGACGCAAGATGAGGCTCACCGTGTAGATAGGAGATTATGAGATGGACCAAGTTATTCTGGATCTAGTGTTTGACGCAAATGTTTTGCCTAAATAGACATGGGAGAGAATGGGGAGACCTGCACTGCAGTGGTCTCCGATCCAACTGAGGATGGCGAACCAACAGGAAATCATCCCTATGGGACGACTACATGGAGTCACCATAGATATAGAAGGCGCGAGTGCACTAGCTGATTTTGAAGTAATAGGAGTTTTGGACGACAACAATCCATGCCCCATGCTTGTTGGAATTGACTGGACCGTTGATATCAATGGAGTCATCAACTTGAAGAAAATAACAATATCGTTCGATGGGAAGTCTCTTCGGTTTGTAGTGTTGTTGGACCCTGCAGAAGGACCACGCTATACTGAACTAGTACGTGATTATGAAGAAAGTGATGATGACTTGGATCAGATTTACAAAAATTGCACAAGATCAAGACTAGATTAATCCAACAGTTGATGGATAGATTGCACAGGACTGGGAAAGTTCCTGTACCTCAAATTCAAATGAAGAGTTGGAGCATTAGCAAAATAAATTGCACAAAGTATCCACGTTGTGTTGCAACATGATGACTAAATTGTTGTGATGTGTCATCGAAGGTAAGATATTATGATGGTTTAACTAACGTAGATAAGTTTTTGGATGCCTTTGAATAAGAGGTCCCTGAGGATCATCGCTTCTAAGCACTGGATTTGGCACTGCGCGTGACGCCCACGTGGTGGTGGGGTATGCATAAGGATAGCTTCGAGAAATGGAAAGATTATAGAAGGACGATGAGGTTGTGATTTGGTCATCCTAAAATTCGATTGACTGAGAAGTACGATGGGAGAAATGATCTACGCGATCACTTAGCAAAGTGGACTAAAATTTATGGAATGGAGCCATGACAGAGTGGGTGCACTTATTCTGTCATACTTTGCATATAATCCCTATGAATTGGTACCTGGAAACGGAGCTCTGCCATGACACTGGGGAGTGGGATATATTAAGGGAGGGATTCTTAATGACCTTCAGTTTTGAATATTGGTTCGAATGAATTGATGAAGCTCTGCAGGAAGTTAAGGTAGCGATATTCATAATTCCATAGGATACTTTGGAGTTGGTGCAACCCAATTGGATCACCCAATTGTGCCATGCCCTGGAATGCTATAATGTGACCACTGAGGGGGAGGATGAATATCCATGAAATATCAATTTTCCAGAGGCATAAGGAAATAAAGAAGTTCAAGGTCCACAGATAGAGAACCCAAATATCACTGTGCCACTGAAAACCAAGCAAGTAAACGTTGGTACTGATGCAGAGCCAAAATTTGCAAAGATCGGGGACTACTGGGATGATGCCACAATGGATAAAGTTGTTGAGTTACTCGGCGAGTACCAGGATATTTTTCCTACCAAGTTTTTGGAGCTGAAGGGCATCATAGGTGACTTGGGTGTGATGAAAATCACTTTGAAACCGAACGTGAAGCCTATTAAGAAGAGGTCGTATCGCCTTAATCCCAAGTACAAGGAAAAGGTCCGCTTGGAGTTGGATAAGATGCTTGAGGTAGGCATTATCGAACCTGTGGAGGATTCTGATTGGGTTAGCCCAATGATGGTTCAAGAAAAGAAACAGAAGGGAGAAATAAGGAATTATGTAGATCTCAAGAAACTTAATTATGCCTACATCCATGATCCTTTTCTGACACCATTTACTGATGAGGTATTCGGTAACGTTGGAGGGAAGGAGGCCTACTCCTTCATTGATGGATTTTCGCGATACCATTAGATCAATATCACACCAGAGGATAGGAGAAAAACAACCTTCGCAACTTAATGGGGTTGTTTTCAGTATGCTGTCATGCCGTTTGGACTCAAGACTGGACCCGTGATATTCTCTCACATAGTTATAGTAGCATTTAAGAAGTTCATCCATAAGTTCTTGGAGGTGTATTTTGATGATTGGACAGTGTTTGGCTTAGTGAAGTGCCATGCAGCAAGTTTGTGCCTGATGCTAGATATGTGTCGCAGATACCAGATCATGCTGAACCTGAAGAAGTGTCTATTCTTTGTCCCCTTTGGGATCCTGTTGGGTCATGTGGTGCGGATGCTAGGGTTAGTGGTGGATGCTTCCAAGATCACGGTGATCATAAATTAGGAGGCCCCGAGAAGTGTCAAATAGTTATTCACAATTTTTGGGCATATAGGATATTATAGAAAGTTCATCAAGGCTTATGCTCAGATTACTGCGCTAATGGGGAAACTGCTAAAGAAGGACTCTACATTCTGTTAGGATGAATAATGTTAGTGCAGTTTGGATGTATTGAAGGCGAAGATGGTCACTACACCAATTTTGGTCTTCCTAGATTGGAAAAAGGAATTTCATGTATATGTCAATGCCTCATGGATTGCATTGGGAGCAGTACTAACATGGGCCGGTGAAGGAGAGATGGACCACCCTATAGCCTTCGCAAGCAAGAAATTATCAAAGACCGAGAAGAAATACTCAATGATAGAGTGCGAAGGATTGGCTATGGTGTACGCACTTCAAAATTTTAGGCACTAGTTGTTGGGTGGACATTTAAAAATGTACACAAATCATTCTTCCTTGGAATACCTGGTTAATAAGCTTTTGCTGGGGCGAAAGATCTGTCAATGGTTGCTTCTATTCCAGGAGTATGACTTCGAGGTTATTTTAAAGCTAGGTAGGTTGAATGCAGGGCCGACCATCTATGACAGATTGAGACAGGAGAGGAGCCTACTAATTTGGAGGAAGGGTTGCCCAATTAACAACTCTTCATGGTACGTGTAGCAAATAACCACTTTGTAGATATTATCCACTTTTTTACTATAGGAACGACACCAAAAGGATACAACAGTTAGCAAAAGAAGGAGTTAGTAGTGCGCGCGACAAATTTCTCGGTGATTGTAGGACATTTATATAAGATGGGTGCAGATGAGATATTGTGACGGTATGTGCCATATTTTGAACAGAGCAACATCCTGGCTGAAGCTCATGGAGGGGCTGTAAGAGGAAATTATGTAGGAAAAGCGATAGTGCAAAGATTTTATGCGTAGGGTTGTGGTGGCATACACTGCATAAAGATTATAAAGTATATTGTAGGGCATGTGATGCGTGTCAACGAACGAGTAGACCGTCGCGGAGGGACGCGTTTGCATTCAATCCTCAAGTATCTTTGTAGCCATTTGAAAAATGGGCATTAATTTTGTTGGACCAATTCAGCCCCCAGGAAAGAAGACATATGTGTGCTATATCATCACCGTGATGAAGAACCTAACCAGATGGGTGGAGGAGCAGCCGGTAAAGGATTGTACAGGG
This sequence comes from Pinus taeda, assembly GCA_000404065.3. NCBI lineage: Eukaryota > Viridiplantae > Streptophyta > Pinopsida > Pinales > Pinaceae > Pinus > Pinus taeda. The sequence continues at coordinate 63,217 of APFE030399640.1, forward strand.
GCTACAACTACAAAGTTCTTGTTTGAGTACGTGTTTACCAGATTTAGCTTCCCAAAAGTGTTGATGAGTGATCGAGGTATGCACTTCCTAAAAGAAACGATCAGTGTGTTGATTTAAGAGTTGCAGGTTTATCATCAAAGGAGCACACACATATCATCCTCAGGCTAATGGAACAGTTGCGGCCTTTAATAAGATCTTAGAGAACATGTTGAGGAAGATTTACAACACACATCAGAATCCCTAGGATGTGCATGTACCTATAGTGCTATGGCTGTATAGGAATACTTGCAAAATGTTGACAGGTCAGACACGTTTTAGATTGGTCTATTGTGTAGAAGTTGTGATTCCTATGGAATATATCTTGCCTAGTCTATGCATACCAGATTTCATAGGTATGGTTGATCGTGAAGCCTTAGAAAAACAACTCGCACAAATGATGGAGCTTGAAGAAGATAGATTCTTGGTTGGATTCCATTAGAAAGTACATAAGGAGCGTGAAAAATCATGGCACAATCAACACATCAAGCTGCACACGTTCAAGGTAAATGATTTGGTCTTATTATATGATAGCAAGTTCACTAAGTTTCTAGGGAAATTTTAGATGCAGTAGCTTGGGCCCTATGTTATCAAAGAGATTACAAATAGAGGCGCAGTTCATCTCGAGAAGCTGAATGGAGAACCTTTTCTGGGAAGGGTGAATGGCATCTGATTGAAACCATATACAGGGGATCCGACTCAATGACTACATGATGGCAGGACAGTCTTAGTGCTCCAGGCAATTGGAAGGGACCGCGGAACTATAAACTACACAACCTAGGTTGGAGGACTACGTAGCGGGTGGGTTGCGCGGAAAATGTTGAAGTCATAAGCTAAGACTCTGCACGAAGGGAGCTGTGCTCTGAAGGAAGGTATTGTGCATCACAATACGAAAGTGACTGTTGGAGTCATAGTTCATGACTTGACAGACAGGAGACTGTTAAGAGGAGCGGGTCGGCGCATTTAAGGCCAAAATATTTGAATAGCTACTGCCAAAACATCATTAATGATCGGGTTTTGGGGGGAACGGTTGGATTTGAATTCAAAACCCCCTATAAATTACACATGCCGGTCCAATAGAGAACACTTTGCGAACATAGAGTTTTTGAGTTGTGTTATCTGTTTCTTATGAACAACTCGTTCTTTGATGATTTGGTCATGAGACCAGCATTTGCTAATTTACCATAATTGAACCATAATTTTATCCTTGACACCATGTTAGGTCCAAGCCCTGCTGAGACTATGAGCACTGGGGGAGATGTCGCGTCAGAAGGAGCTAGTCCAGAAGTTGTGAGTGTGGAACATTCGGCACCTGTGCCTATGATGCCGAGGTCACCGAGGTGAAAGCCTACATTTGTGAGAGAAACCCAGAAGCCAAAGAAGGATAAGGAGAGGAAGCCGTTGTCGGTGCGCAATTCACCCAGAAAACATTTTTCCACTCAAAAGCAGAAGAAGGACAAGATCGCGAGAGGGTTGTCGATTTGGAGGTTGAGGAGGGATAGGGCACCTAAGACACAGACTTCGAGGGAGTATATACCTTTACCAAGTTACCTGATTACATCCCTTTGTGAAAAGGGAAGACAAAGGTCACTGAGGATCCAGATTTTGACAAGTTTGTCATCACTATGCCCCTATTGCCGGAGCAGGTTCCCTTTGAAGGTCCACACCTCGCATTGATTCCCCTTCTGAAGATGGAGTATTGGGACCTGGTGGACCATGAGAGGTTCCCACACCTAGAGACCAAAAATTATATGAAGCATGCTTACTACTGGGATTTAGGTGTCACCAAGTTGGATACAGTGGAATGGATCCGTGCAGTAGAGAATTCTGAGTTGTTGAACCTTTTGTGGGTGCCCCACTATCACCGAACTACGATCAATACTACCTGTGTGCGATAGTAACTTAATCTCGTGAACAATGGTTGTTTAAGGCTTGGAGCACCTATATCCATCACCAACATGCTCATCCATAGGATCACGCACCTGCCACATGAGGGCTTGAATCTAGCCAAGGAGTTTAGCGAAAATGCAAGAGAAAAATATTTGGCGGATAAAATGAAAAAGGAGTTTGATCTTGTGAAAAATCCGTGTGGCTATTCTATCACGTCTATCAACGATCCCACGATGCAGATTGCTACGCAAATCTTAGTAGGAAACGTAATGAGAAAGTGTCATGTGGACAAGGTTCCAGCGCCTGTAGTAACGTTAGCTGCACGATGCACGAAGGGTGTGCAGTTTAACTGGTCATGGTACCTATGCAGCGAATTCCTCGTGAATTTCCATAGGTCCGGGATGAGACCAAACCATTCCATTATGTGTGGTTTATACTATCAATTGTGTTGGTTGCATGGGAGCCATCGGAGGATAGCCAGTTTCCATGTTGTTCGCCTCCTTATGGGCCACAAAGGACCCTACAAGGGTCACTGAAACAAAGATATTTTGGGTGTTGATGGAGTTCATCATCTGCATGGCCATCAACCAGCGCCCAAGGTTGTCCCCAACCTTGTACAAGTAGCTGTCAGCATATGTCTCCTTTAAATCTGACTTCCATCGCATCTACATTCAGGCGTGCAAGGAATCGCAATAGAAATGGTATGATTTACCATATTTGGTCATGAACCATGACATTCATGAGGTGATCAAGCATTGGCCGGCAGAGTGGCATGCCCCATCAGATTTGGACGCAGGAACTAGTAAGGGCACGAGTAGCTCGACTCAGAAAAAGAGGAAGGATGCAGCAAAATAGGCCGCAAAAAAGCTGGTTGCACGACAGAAGAAGGAAGCCATCGAGAAGACCCGGATGGAATAAGGGCGTGCTGCCAAGGAGTAGGTTGAGCAGTAACAACATGAATCACAAAGAAATGGAAAATCCCCTTTGCCCGCGACAGAGGAGGAAGAACAATCTGAATAGGGTGTCGGAGGAGATGAGGGGAAGAGCACCCAATTTTGGCTGAGGAAGCATAGAGAATAGTAGTAGGAGGGTTCTCGTAAGAAGCTGAAGTCAGATAAAATGCAGGTGGATCCCATGAACTTGACAAAGGGCGATCTCAATGAGATCGGCGATAAATTCAAGGATACTGCAACTAATTTGCTACAACAGTTTGAGTAGAAGTACATGCAGATGTTGGGGAGCATCCAAAAGGATCTGTGCAAACTGCAAATTCAAACGAGTAGGATACAGGTGGTCACAGGTCAAGCAAGCACAACACAAACGAGTCTGGCACTGACAACAAGTCAGATTGTAGAACTGGTAAGGACATTGGACCTTTGAGCAGTTGCTCTACCAGAAGGGCCCCTACACATGGAGTCAACTGATAATCAAGTCATATTAAGTACCCTTAAGGACATCACGTTGAACATTGTATCACTTCCCAGTGAATTTGTTCATGTGTTGTAGGCAGGGGTAACAGAGGAATTGAGAGCTTAGGAGTAGTGCGCTCTCAACCTGATAAGGGAGTACAAGGTGAATAATGAACAGATGTTCACTGAGAAAATGCAAGCTTTGAAGGAGAAGGAGACTATCCAGTCGTGGATTTCTAGGCTGGAGGCCATGGTTGTAGAGGCATGTAGAACAATGTCGTAGTTGCTCATCCCAGAGGATGCACAATCAGACGCTAAGATCCCAAAATTAGTTGCAGTCATGTGCGAAGTGAAGGCCGAAGTCGGTCAAGTTCAATTCAAACTCAATATGAATATTACGAAGCTCCAGCTTAAGTTACATCCTATGACTCTGCCCAAAGTCAAAGAGCAGCACAGAGCCATCATCAAGGAGGGGATGGCCACTCTCGATGTGCAGTCACTAACTACACAGCCTCATTTGAACAGGCGATGGAGTTGGTAACGACTTTGCAGGAAGACTAAAGCCTGCAGATCCTAAATACAGAGATTCACGAGCTTCAGAGGAAATACGATGAGGTCAAGACAATAGCATGCTCCATTGCTACGGTGCAAAGCCTCGCCAAGTTGCAGGAGGGGAAGCGACTCCTTGCACAGGTGGAAGCAGCTCAGGAGAATTAGGTAGTACTTAAGGCTAGGTTGGGGCGTTGGTTAGAAGAAGCTTACCAAGTATCAACCAACACTCCAGAGAACTAGATGGGCTTGCAGCAAACACAGTAAAAGATCAAGTTGCGCGCGGAAGGACCAACTATAGAGCAACTCGTCGAAGAAGTCAAGCAAATGACTACATAGAGCACTGCTGAGGTAGCAGTTGTGTAGGTGGAGTCGGGGGATCTTCATAGCAAGATCACCACACCAGCCGAGTGACTCGAGGGTGAGTCACAACCTTTGTGTTGGAGACCTATTGGGATGGGGTCCCCTGGGTCAATTTTGGGGTTAAAAACCCAAGTTTTGATGTAAATGTTGGTGAAAAGATGTAAAGTATCTGAAATTTGTGGATGCGAAGCACGTAGATAATTAGGTGTGGAGGGTGGAGGCACCTTTATTTATACAATTAGGTGTAGTTAAAGATACGTGACTTTTGGGTTTAATGAGTCAACATAAAGGAGAGGCCAACCCTGAAATTTTGCATAAATTCAAAAACCCATTTCTCCTTGTCGAAATTCGATGATCTTTGGGTCGATTTTGGTCCTCTTGAAAAAAGGAATTTGATGTCGTAGTTATCTTCTTCAAAGGAGCAGTTCAAACTCGAATTTGACCCTAGTTTCCGATTTTAAAAATAACAAACAACCATTTCATGATTTTGATTCTAGAGAACATAGAAATCTTCCACTAATTCATTATGATATTTTGGCCCATATGTGTGTTGCTTCTACAATTGGAAATATATATGATTTATTTTATTGATTATTACACCAAGATGTGTTGGGTATACTTGTTGAAAAGTAAGTCATAAGTTTTTGAAACTTTTATAAAATTTGATGCACAGATTAAAAATGGTGTACAGTAAAATATTGGCTCCCTTTGTACTCATAATGGAAAATAATATACTTATAATGAATTTGAAAACTATATTCTCCAACATGGAATTCAACATCAAACAATTGTTCCAAACAATCCTCAACAAAATGGTGTAACTGAAACATTGAACAGGACTATCATAATTATGGTTCGCTCAATAATGTTTTTCAAAAATGTAATGCTGATGTTTTTGGATTAATCTATTTCTATGTACAATATACGTAAAAAATAGATTTCCATCCCAAGCTCTTGAAAATAATACTCCTTATGAAATATGGTATGGCTACATTCCTCCACTAAGGCATCTTAGGAATTTTGGTTCCACCTTCTATGCCTTGATTCCCAAGAAACAAAAAAGCAAGCTTGATGCAAGGAGTCAAAAGTGCATCTTCTTGGGGTATTCATATACCACCAAAGCATATCGTCTCTACAATGAGGTAAATAGGAATTTTGTATTGTTTATAGATGTGAATTTTCTTAAATATTCCAATACTGGCAACATTGTTGAGTGACATCTTGATATTTTGGGTAGATTAAATCATGCAAAAAACTATCATGAATTTGATAATGATATTCCACATCCTAAAAGGGGCATTGAGGATCCCTAACTCGGATAAATATTTGGAATATCCTTCTTAAGCATTGTCTCCCTCTCATGAAGTTTCTACCATTCCTTCAAATTAGGATGACCCTTTGAGTGATTTGATTGATAGGATTGGAAGAATAAATATTGATGCATACCCATATCAATCATTAGATCAACCTAGACCATCTCAAAGATGTCCCCCAAAATGGCTCACTAAAACACTTGAAAGTGTTCATCATGATGAGGTTAGAAAGAGAGGAACTGGAATTTCCACTAGACAAAATGGAGGTGATGATTTAAATTTAGTTGATGGTATGGATGTTTCATATGATTGTGAATAAAATTTGTCTATTAATTTTGAACCAACTTCTTTTACATAAGTTGCTTTTCATGATTAATGGAAAGAAGCAATGCATAACAACTATGATTTATTGATGAAGAACGAAACATGGAAGTTGGTAGACCCTCATTTTGGAACCAAACCAATTGGCTTCAAGTGATTCTAGAAGAACATGTACAAATTTGATGGCTCACTTAAAGAGCATAAAGCATGGCTCATGGAAGAAGGATTTACACAAAAATAAGTTGTCAATTATGAAGAGACCTTTACCCCTACAATAAAATGGGCTACCATCCAGAATCTTTTTCCTTGGAAGAAGATGACTTCATGTATCATCCAAAAGTATTTGTTGTGAAAGGATAAGAAAAAAAGTGTGAAAACGCATCAAATACTTATATGGACTAAAATAAGCACTATGATTCTAGTATGCAAAATTGACTGAGCATATTTTGAAATTAAATGTCAAACACTTTAATCTCGATTATGAAAATCTATTTGTCAAGAAATTTGAAAAAAAATGTTTTCTATTCTATGGTATATGTAGATGGTCTATTGATAATAGGGAAAAGTTAAAACTATATTCCATTCATAAAAAAAAAAAGTTGAAGAAAGGATTTGAGATGCCAGATTCAGGACACCTTCACTACTACTTAGACATTGAAGTGACCCAACATCCAAGGTATATATTCCTCTTTCAAAAGAAGTACAAAGGAGAATTGTTCAAAAAGTTTGGCATGGTTGAATGTAATCCTTCATCCACTCTAATGGAACAAAATATGAAGCTCACATCTAAAGGAGGAAATGAATTTGGGGATGCAACTAAGTAGAGCCAGCTTGTGGTAAGTCTATCTACCTCACCAATACCAGCTAAAATATTTCACTCTTTGTTGGAATCCTTTATAGGTTTAAGCAAAAGCCTCATGAAGGACATTGGGTTTTTGCAAGAAGAGTTTTAAAGCACTTGAAAGGAAATCAATACTATGGGCTAAAATATTCACATATGGATGACTTCAACTTGATTAGATATTATGATTTAGACTTTGATGGGGATAAGGAAAATGGAATTTCTACATTAGGCTAGTTATGAGTCTTGGATCAAGAGTTGTTCCTTGGAGGTCACATAAAAATCATTTCCAGTAGATTCCACAATAGAGGTAGAATATGTGGCAGTTGTAGAAGCAACCAAGGATATTGTGTGGTTCAGGAAAATTATTGAAGACTTGTAGGAGAGACAAGTGAATTCTACTCCCCTTCAAATTGGAAATACTTCTATAATCATGTTCGCAAGGAATTAGAAATTACATGATATAACCAAACATACCAATGTAAAGTATCATTTGATTCAATATCATGTAGAGGCCAAGACTATTCATATACGACATTCTTGTTGTGTGTGGAGCATGATTGTTCAGAGGTCTTTGTTTCAGCCGGATGTATACCCCAGGATGTTTTGTACACCCCTCCACGCAGTGGGGCGCGGGGGGACTTGTCCCCCCCGCGGGGGTCCGGGGGGGCCGATCCCCCCCGGCTGGGGGGTCCAGGGGCCAGCGGTCCCCCGGTGGGGGCTCGTGGGTAGCGCCCCCGAAGCTAAAAACAAATGTAAATTTGCCTTGTAAAAGTATAGTAATTTCTAGTCAATCTGAGCCGTTCATTAGGTGGATGATCTGACGGTAGAACTTATGTTTAGTTTAGGGTTTTTTGCCCTAGAAGGCAACCCCTTGCTTTGTATGAGGGTATTGTATTTGAGGCGGCGATATATAGATGTGTATTCTGTGTGAGCGAGAAACAGAGAGGTGAGACTGTGAGAGAAGACAGAGGATATTACAACGGATTTGCTGTAGGTTGTGTCTCTTTATTTTTCTGGATAATAGAAAGGAAGGACTGGCTGTTCGGGGTGGACGTAGCCCAAACTGGGTGAACCACGTATATCTGTGTCTCTCTTGTTTTGTGTGTTTTCTGTGTTTATATTTCTGCATTATTTCATGTGTTCGATTGCTCCGTAATATATAATTTTCTAACAACTGGTATCAGAGCCGAAGGTCTATTTGGCTGATAAACTCGCAGGAAAGAATGGTTCCTAGTTCGAGTGGGAGCAATGGCGGAAAATGGTAAGTTTAGGGTCGAGAAATTTAACGGCCAAAACTTCTCGCTGTGGAAGATGCAGATGGAAGATTATCTGTATCAGAAAGATCTATACCTACCGTTGGGCGGAAAAACAAAGCAGCCGAAGGATATGGACGATGAAGAATGGAACATTCTCGATAGAAAGGCACTCAGAACAATACGGTTGTGCCTTGCATCGTCGGTCACCTTCAACATTTCGAAGGAAACAACGACAGAGGGTTTGATTCAGGCGTTGGAAAAACTATATGAAAAACCCTCAGCCTCAAACAAGGTATTTCTTATGAAACGGTTATTTAATATGAAGATGTCGGAAGGTGGATCTATTGCAGATCATTTAAATGATTTTAATACTGTTACAAGTCAGTTATGTTCTGTAGGGGTAAACTTTTATGATGAAGTTAGAGCTCTGTTATTCTTGTGCTCATTACCAGAAAGTTGGAATGGTTTGGTAATGGCCATTAGTAACTCTGTTTCTGGATCTAGTACTTTAAAGTTTGATGATGTTGTCGGTCCTATCCTTAGTGAGGAAATGCGACGGAAAAGCTCTGGTGAGACATCGGGAAATGCTTTGAGTGCAGAGTCTAGAGGAAGAAAAATGGAAAGAGGAAAGAGCTCAGGATATCGCAGTAAATTAAGGAAATGCAGATCCAATTCCAGATCGGGGATAGTGTGCTGGAAATGCGGAAAGAAAGGACACCTAAAGAAAGACTCTAGATCTCGGAAGGGAAAAGAAGGAGATTCAAAACAAGAAATCAATCATGAAGCAAATGTGACAGGTGAGGTGTTACAAGATGCTTTGATTCTTTCTTTCGAAAATATTACTGATTCCTCTGTGGTAGATTCAGGGGCCTCATTCCATGCCACACATGATAAGAAATACTTTCATGACTATGTTCAAGGAGATTTTGGAAAAGTTCGTTTGGGTGATGATAAACCCTGTAAAATTGTTGGAATGGGTAAGGTTCTTGTAAAACAACAGAATGGAAACCAATGGCTACTAAGGGAGGTAAGGCATGTTCCAGATCTAAAGAAAAATCTGATTTCAATAGGGCAATTAGGCGGTGAAGGTTGTGTGACAACTTTCACAGATAAAGCTTGGAAGGTCACCAAAGGAGCCCTGGTAATAGCAAAAGGCAAAAAGGTTGGTACACTGTATTTATGCAATGGTATTTCTAACTCTGTTAATGCTTTAACTTCCAAAGGAGCAGATGCAGCATTATGGCATCATAGGCTTGGACACATGAGTGAAAAATGGATGAAGATTCTTCACTCAAGGAATTTATTGCCGGGTTTGAAGAATGTTGATTTGGACTTCTGTGAGAATTGCATTTATGGAAAACAGAAGAGAGTCAGATTTCTCAGAGTTGGGAGGAAAGAAAAGAAGAATGAAAATTGGAGCTTGTGCATACAGATGTATGGGGACCTGCTCAGGTATCATCTCTCGGTGGCTCTCGTTATTATGTTACTTTTATTGATGATGCAACTAGAAAAACTTGGATTTATTGTATTAAGAATAAATCTGATGTATTTGATACTTTCAAGAAATGTAAAGCTTTGGTTGAGATTGAGACAGGAAATAAATTGAAGTGTCTTAGATCAGACAATGGAGGTGAATATTACAGCAGAGAGTTTGATAGGTACTGTTCAGAACATGTAATTCGCAGAGAGAAGACAGTTCCAAGAACACCACAAGAAAATGGTGTGTCAGAAAGGATGAATAGGACAATCATGGAGCGTGCAAGGTGCATGAGATTGCATGGAGGATTGCCTTTACAATTTTGGGCAGATGTTGTAGATATTGTTGTTTATCTAATAAATAGAGGGCCTTCAAGTTCCTTGGATGGTGGTGTTCTAGAGGAAGCATGGACAGGTAAAAAGGTAAACTACTCTATTTT
>APFE030399641.1:0-24368 GCA_000404065.3 Pinus taeda
GGGGATTTCAAAATTAACTTGTACCTTAAATGGTGTGGCATTTCCAGAGTAGCTGTTGGAAGCCGATGCGTCGCCTCTGGGTAGCTGCTGAAGGATCTGCGCAAAGTTATCCATCATCGCGTTCTGTTGTCGCTCGAGGGCTTCTTCGAGCAAGATTTTGATAGGATCTCCCGCTCCCTCGTCTTTCTTCTCATCCGCCATGGGAGGCCGTCGGGATTTGCGAGGTTGGTATTGCAAAGGTTCGACCATTTCAAGCCCTAACTCCTTATATCCCGACCTTGTTGGGGACATGCAAAAAAAACAAAGAAAAAGCAGACCGCTCTAATACCGTTGATCCGAATTTAAACAGGAACACAACAAAATACAGAAATAACCATACACACAAAGATGCAGCGAAAATAATACTTCATTTCATTAATGGAAAATACTAAAATGTGCTTACAACTAGAAATGGAAATAAACCAGCTAGGGTGATGGTAGCTTATCTCTGAGAAGAGATGTCATCACTACATGCCTTTGAACTGTTCTGAACTCTGTTACAACGAGGCTCAAAGGCCTATTTATTATTGATAAACAATGGAAAACCCTTCACATTTCAAAACCTAAACCTAGAAGATGAAACGCCAAACCGTGGGCCCCGTTTGGGTAAATTGGTACATCAACTTCTCGGGGTCGTAACTTTGGCATACAATCTCTGTTTGACGCATACAATAGCTTGTTAGAAATATCTATCCTAGCACTACCACTTTGGGAAGGGCAACATCGGTCCATGGACCCATGTTGCCCCCAAATTTTACAAAAAATGTCGTTTAGGGCCTCAAAACGGCTCCGGAAGTTCAGGACCCGAAAAACTGCTAAACATAGTAAGTTGTGCTACCATTAAGGAAGCTGAAAATGCTGAGAGAAATAATGGTGGGGGTCCAAGTGGACTTAGCAGGTGGCCACCAAGATCCACTTGGATCACTTGATGACCTAATGGCACTTAGGAAAGAATGAGGACACTTGATACATCTATGTAAACATGAAACAACACTTGATGACCCAAAGTGACACTTAGCATGATAGTAGGTAGGCTCCAAAATTCGAATATAGCAAAAGTTTGGAGGGTGTTGCAATGACAACAACATGGATGTACCTTGATATTTTTTTGCAATATTCTTAAAATTTCATGGTCTAAGCAGGGAAAATTTTAGGGGCTAATATTCGCAAGTGGGCTAATTTTCCATGTTTTTTCCAAATAAAAAGATTCACCAATTTCCATTTCTTGTAAAAATGATTCATCCACATTTTATAGAATAAAATTATTTTACCTTAAAAATCACCAAATTTTTTATATAGACTATTATAAAATCATTAGAAATATAAATATTTTTACAAAAATATTTCCAAACATTTTACAATTTTCATATTAGGGACTAGTAAGATTCGCCAAGGTTTCTAAACTTTAAGATAAAATTCCTTCTTTAAAATTTTCCTTGGGACTTGTTGAGAGTTTTAATTGGTGAATTAATCCTCCAATATTTATATGTCAATTTGGGCTCATAAACTCGAGCTGCACTACTCTTCTTGATTCAGTTTGTAGGTCAGAGTATATAAGTTTCCTTCTTATCATTAAGTGAAAAAAAACTACTTAAACATTCATCTCATAAGCAAACTGAAAGCATTGAACTCAATCACTCTATGTCTATTCTAATTGATTGAAATCTAATGACAAATGAAACTGAAAACTGAAATGAAATTCATGTTAACTACAAAACTAAAGTGAGAATGCAAACTTTTGAAATCAAACATCTATGTAACGGAATAGAATAAAGATATTTATCTAAATTTCTGAAATCAAATCCTAAACTGTTGCTTCTAATTCACACAAGTCACACAACTTCTTAGAATGAAAACACACTTCCTATATATACTTAAAATGACTTGCAAGCTAACGCTACAGGAATAAGATTTCAACCAAAAGTATCTAGATTGATCAGATCCTAGACTACAACACTGGAATGTAAACTTATTCTATGACTTCATTCAATCACTCAAGACAAGGTAAAATGAATCATACTGCAACTTAAATCACTCAGTTAAACATTCAAAATCAATCCACATGCTTCATTAAAGAAACTAAGAATCTATATTTCATCAATTAAACGAGAAACAAGACTAAATTATCCTATGATAATTTAAGCTATTCCAACCGATAGTCTGTAAAGAAATGCTCCTATGGTAACACACATTCATGAAAATGACTAAAGGAAAATCAAATGATTTGATAATGAAGAACAAGCAATGTGATTTCTATTTGGAATTAAATAAATTTCACTCAACGCACACTACTAATCAGGCTTCCTATTCTACACAACCAAATCCACACGATATCAACCTTGCCGCAAGAATAAATGACATCGATTTCAACATCCAGAGAGTGTGTTCTACATTTCAACAATGGACCAACTCAGCATAGGTATTTGACTCTCAACGCAATTGAACGAGTTTCATGTGATCGCAATCAGCATAGTTAAAGCAAAATACCACTCGTTGTTTTGGGAAAATAGAGTATGACTCTGTATTGAAAATAGGCACCAGGTCTCGGTGAAAACTACGCATTCATATTTCTAAGTTAAAGGGTCTAAATGTACATACAAGGTCAACACACTAAAGTCATTTTCAAACTACTGCAAAACTTATGCAATGGATAAAAGATTTAAGAGACAAACCAACACAATTGAAAACTAGTTATGATGAGTTGACACATAACTATACTTCCTAAAACTAATATAGAGTTATTCCCAGATGATGGTGGGCTCGATCACACCTGGGAAAGCTTAACTACTTATAGAAAGAAAAGAGAGCTTAACACATTTAATTCAAAAACTCACAGCAACCATCAGATGAATCGATCTGAGCTTAACGCATGGCCATAATCATAGTCTTAGATTTACAAATAATATGTCTTAAAACAATGCTTTGATGATAGTTTGTAATGACAATATTCTTGTTTTGCTGACTTCCCCCTAGTTATTACAAAAATCAGGCCTTTATAGGCAATATCGTTATACATAAAATAGTAATGAATTCATTTTACATGGTAAACTCAGAAAACTAAAACTAATCTTGGAATTCACAATTTGATTGCGAGAACATTCTTGCTTTTCATGGCGTAACTACTTTAAACCAAGCACTAACATTAGCATGGTCCCAATATCAACAATGAAACCAACTCCTCGTTGAGCATAAGATTTTTATCCAAACTGTAGTTGTGGCATAAAAGTAGGCAGATCCGAATTTGACCGTTAAGTACAAATCTGGATATTTTATATAAATTAGCCTCAAAGAAATCCTCATATCTTCCAAATCGTAAGGAATTTTAGAAAACTATTTGAGGAATAGTAAATTGGCTATATTGGACCAAAACCCATGTGCCTAATTTTCTTCATTCGCCTTCACCAATACAGAAATTGAGGTGGAAGTTGGCAGTGTGAAACTTATTGCAGATTTGGGCAAATTTGTGAATTTCCTTCTAGAAACCCACATGAGTGACCTAGGTGAAGTCCAAGTTATGAAAAGGTATTAAAAAATTATTTTTTACAATAACCTCGGTTTCTTTGGAAGCATGCCGAAAGTGTCAAAGCCCCAAATTGGTCATTTCTGTACTCTACTGGCTTGTGAAGTAACTCAGTGATGGAACCCTATGAGAAAATGAGCTTAGTGAAACCGTCATTAGTAAATCATGGTAAAGTAATCTCTAATTATCAAAAAGATAATAAAACTAATGATAATCAACCATGAGGCATATGATGTGATTAATAAGCACTTAAAAAAAATTAAAACGCTTGTTAAAATGTTATAAAATGCTTAGGCTGTAGGGTTTAGGTATTTTTGGCGATAAATGATGGAATTATGACGTGAAATGAGTATATTGGTGTCGGAATTTAGGTTATAAATGGTGGTTTCGTATGATTGAAAAATGGGCACATTCGAGGCCCAACATCCCCCCATGCCTGAGGTTTTGCATGTCCTCATGTAAACAAATATCTTGCTCTTTGATAGGTTCTTGTTGGACAACATTACTTGGATATTTGAAGGTGTTGGTTCTTGTGGAGCAACACTTACTTGAATGTTTGGAGGTGTTCGTTCTTGTGGTGCAACACTCTACATACTTAATAGGTCACACTAATTTACTGAGTAATTCAAATTGAGGACAAGAAAGGGATGAGTGAAGGAGAGATGAGTGATGGATATGGTTAATGGGCGATTGTTACTCTGTTTTCATAAGACCAATGTCTATAGGCGGTTTCCTTTATCATTTCATGGCAGTAATGACTTTATCCTAATGCTTTTCATCATGGAAGGAGAAGACATCATAGGGGCTGCATTATCAATGCACTCAGACACTCAACTGTATGTGGAAAAGGAGTCAGATCTTACATTGCAGAAAGTGAACAAAGTTTTTTAGCATAGAGATTTGAAGCAGATATAGAGGACCAATAGGTATACATTACTTTACATAAATCAGGAGTACACAAGGCATGTAGATAACCAACCTTCCCATGTGCAGATTTCATCAGCTAGATTATCTAACATATTGATGTGAAAACCATGACTTTGAGAAGTACCAGTGGACGAAGGCTTTCTACTTTTCTAGTAGCAGATTACCAACATATGTACCATTTTCCCAAGTGAGAAATGCTCATGGATTCTTGATTCTATTCCACCAACAGTTATTTGGGCATGAAAGATGTTGTTAATAGTTGGGTGAAGGAGACATCAAATTTTCTATAAACACCCACCAACACATATAAGACAAGGTCTCTCAAGAGGGCCTATTAGATGTTGATCATATTTTCTTGTAGAATATATGGTCATCAAAGCACATAAACCTTTTCGAAATGATGGGAAATCTTATTGAACCAGGTTGTGAATGAAGGGAAGATGTTTAACTCGTTAGATTTGTTGGCTCGACAATTAAGTATCCTTGTAGTGAAGGCCCTTAATACTCCCAATAGTAGGAAAGTGAGATTTTATATTGCTACCCATTTGCAAAACCTTAGCAAGTATCATGCCTCATGAACCATTCAAGTAGAGCTCCCTTCACTCTTATGTATTTAACTATTGAGGGTCTTTCGCAGTGCATTATATTAGATATAATTTTTTGGGATTCAACTACGTTAATAAAGTCATTCATCTATGACCATTTCCATGAGAGGTAGTCATAATTGACTAATTTCTCATGATTTTTGAATAGTCCACTTAGCACTCATTACATCGGCTGATGATCACAGTGGTGAATAGGTGGGATTGAAACTAGTGAAATGAATCACATAGTGTCGATCATCACTTCTGGGGCTTGCACCCGGTAACCAGGACTTCTCGAGAGGTCACCCATCCCAGATCACCTCTTTCTCAAGTGCACTTAACTATGGAGTTTTCCCCACAATCAAGCCCACTTAAATTGCTATCCCATTTGCAAAACCTTAGCAAATGGTGGGCCCATAACCTAGGATCTAATTCCTCCTTCCTTCTCCTATAGTGTCATATTTTTACATCCTTTAATCCTATCCCAAGTTGTTCTTAAGGGAGGATGTTTGGATATTCTGACACATAGGAAATAACTAAGTATAACTTGGTGTAGTGTAAAGTTAGGTAAAGTGTGTTTCTTTGCTATGTACTTTTGTAACTTACAATCCGACAGTCACGATATGTTCTAGACATGAAGTGATCCAACGATTCATTTTCTCCCCGATATTATTGACACTTGATCCATGGCATAACGCCTGATTGGTCCATGAAATCTATTTAAAGAGCACGGAGGGTCATTTGTAAGGCGACTATTCATGAGAGAAGCTTATGTAAATTTTCTTTCTTTTACATTAATAAATTTCTGAAGTGGCCGTGCTAGCTCAAGCCATGGACAATTTCCCTCTTTGAGGGTTTTAACCACATCATGAATACTGGTGTATTGATTTGTGATCTATTTGTGAGCGATTTCCCTTGGCGTTCTATCTAAGGAACTTACCTTGTAAATTCCTACATGGTACCAGAGCTATTTAAGGGCCGCACCATTGGTGATCCAAATTCGGAGTCTGTACAACTGTATCCAATTTTTCGTTTCCTAGATCTACTATTTCTAACCACTTTCAGGGCGAGATGACTTTTTATTGTGTTAGGAGCATTTTTTCCAATGAGGAACCCCTTTCGTTCCACGCGAAAAGGTTTCCAGTAGCCCTAGCTACGTCATTTTTAAGATCTGGTGGTATAAAGTCTTTATTTGCAGTTTTAGTTATTTATCTCTCTATTTATTTCAGTTTATTTATCTCTCTATTTTTTATTACCAGATCTATAACTTTCATTTCTACGTATGCTCTTTGCCCCATGACTCCGTGTGAGTTGGGAAAATCAGAAATAAAAAGGGAGGATTTTTCTCATGCGTATGCTTTTTTCTGCTGCGCCTTAGTGTGATCTCTGAAAACCAGAAACATTGAGGAAAATATTTATTTTTCGGTGAAATATAACTTCAAGCCGTAAGTTTGGTTTTTTTTTTTTTGCATGTCCATTTTTGGGTTGTGTGGTTTTTTATTTTGTAGAAAATGGTTTTCTCAAGTAAGCATGCACTCCAAAGCTTTAGTGACTAAAAAAAAAAAAGAAAAACCCCTTCCTCTTTTCAAAAAATTAGTTTCCTCTTTTCCAAACATTACTAACCTTTTAAACTAGCTCACTTGGTGCAAAGTTACTTTATGAGAATAGAGGTCTTGGGTTCAAGTCTTTCTTTTTGTTGAGTTACTTTTTCAAAAAACACATGTAGCTTGTGTTTTAAATTTACTTTATGTAAAAGTTTTCTTACCCATTATAAAAAGTGAGTCACTTTTAATTCTAAAGTCTCTTTATCTTTTATTTAAGTTACAGTTTTGTGGGTAGCTCATAAAGTACCATTGTAAAAGTGACTTTCACTTATTTATAAAAATGGGTCACATAATTTTTTTTTTAAAGTGAGCTAATTAGATTAAGTTTGGAAAGAGGGGGGATTTTTTTTTTAAAATATAATATTATCATTCACTTCCGTACATTCACGTACTTCATCGACATCTTCAACAACTTCTCTTCAAAAAACCATAACTTCTTCATCAGGAAACCATTTTCAGAGCCGTTTTTTTTAATCGGCCTAATTTTTCGAGATCTTTTCA
The DNA here is from genome assembly GCA_000404065.3 of Pinus taeda. Classification (NCBI taxonomy): domain Eukaryota; kingdom Viridiplantae; phylum Streptophyta; class Pinopsida; order Pinales; family Pinaceae; genus Pinus; species Pinus taeda. Next base: position 7,176 of record APFE030399641.1, read on the forward strand.
TTGGAACACTTAGTTTCAGCATATACAGCTTTAATATCTATTAAAATGGAAATTCCATGCCATGTTATTCTTGACAGCACCAACTACTTCCAACAGGTGTCCTACATGGAGGATTTACTTAGAAGTAAAGGTCTTTATAGAATAGCCTCAGGCCAAGAATCTAAACCTAAAGATGAAGATAAGGCAGTCAAATGGGAAAATAAGCAATATCAAGCATGTGGGTTGATAGGGATGTCTATTTCTCTAGATATTAGATTCCATATCACAAAACTTGATACCCCTGATGAAGTAATGAAATAAATCAATATAGTTTTTGGAATTAAAAATGAAATTAGAGCCCATCAACTCGAAAATGAATTGCTTATGTTGGACCCCAATAATTTTTCTTCCATTGAATATTTTTTGTCAATGTTCAAGACCCTTAGACTTCTCTTGGAAGGTGTTAAGGTCAAAAAATAAGATGGTAGCCTTATCTACTCCATTCTTACTGAGTTAGGACCAGCCTTCTCTGTGTTTTCTTCCACCTTCCATTCTACTACAGAAGCCTTTATTTCTCAAGGACAAGCCTACAAGTCCCCCTCTTTTGATGCCTTTTGTGATTCTTTAATAAGAGAACAAGAAATACTCTTACATCTTTGTCTTTTTAATACTGGAAACTCTTCTAAGAAAGACTTAGCATCCCAACAACAACCAAATTCAAAGAATCCTAAGAAGCAGTATCCTAAAAAGAATGGTTCTAAACCAAACAAGGGTCCTGAGCGCCAAATATGGGTGTCCCAATACTTGTCAAGGTTTTGCAAATGGGGTAGGAAGCCAAGTGGGATTGATTGTGGGGAAAAATCCATAGTTAAGCGTGATTGAGCCAGAGGCGATTTGGGATGGGTGACTTCCCGGGAAGTCCTGGTTACCGGGTACAAGCCCTAGAAGTGACGATTGATGCTTTGTGATTTATTTCACTAGTTTCAATCCAAATTATTCACCCCTATGAGCATCACTCAATGCAATGAGTGCTAAGTGGACTATTAAAAAATCATGAGAAATTAGTCAGTTATGACTACCTCTCATGGAAATGGTCATAGATGAATGAATTTCTTAACGCAGATGAATCCCAAAAAATGATATCTAATATAACGCACTGCGAAAGACCCTCAATACTTAAAGAGATTCTATATGTATGCATATTTACTATATGCAATTTGTGCAGATAACAGATTCCTTAGCATGAACTAGGCTTGGACACCTCAATACCTTTCCGTTCATAGCCATTGCAAGCTGCTCTCAGATTGCAACCATCGAGGAGTTATGGAGAAGCTAACTAACCAATTCCTCATTCCTTTATACAAGATGATATTTGAGGAAGAACCACCTTGCATGTCACTTGGGGCAATGGAGGTAGTATTAGAGATTACAAATTAGTTCACCTCACCGGATGGCACCTTCCTTACACTGTTTGACAGAGATAAGTCATCACATCTTTTGCCAAGGTATGCCACCAACAAGCTTGTCATGCAAGAAGCTCCATATCATGTCACTATAGGGTTTTCAACAGCGTTGCACAAGACTATGAAAGCACCTTGGCCAACTCTTCCTATGCAAATTGGATTGTATGAGATAAATAACCTGAAAGTCATAGATACCAAAGATAAGGTGATAGATAAGTTTGCATTTGGTGCTCAAGATTTTAATCCGTATGATCCCTGTGGTATTTTCAAAGACCACTATGAGAGAATTCACTTTTAGTGGCTTAGAGGGACATTTCATTGGCAGGGGTAGGATCCATGGAAGAATTCCTATAATGCCTCCAAGACCTGAGAGCCAGTCAGTTTTGCAAGAAATTCACAGGTGACTCCATAGAAGAAAGTTACTCAAGAAGTAGTACCAGTAGAAGGGAGAAACCTCACACAAGATAAGAGAAAGAGAAAGATTTATTATAGTCCATGGGGGAAATGAAGTCACAAGATGAAAGTAGATCCAACTATTATGAAAGTGGATTTAGCAGCAGAGGCAAAGAGGAGATAGAGGATGGAGAGAGTGGGATGAAAGAAGAGGGAAGAGTAGAGGAGATTGGAGGAAGAAAAGTAAAGCAAAGAATAAGAAGAGAAGCAAAAACAAGAAGAAGATGAAAGGCATAGCATAATAGAAGAATTAATAAGGCATAAATAAGTTGAAGAGAAAGAACATAACCAACAACCAGTAGAGGAGGAGGGAAAAAAATGTAGGATCAAGTGCTTGCCCAATAGATTGAAGAGTTGATATAGATCAATGACACGGAAGTGGAACCAAAACTGCAAAATTTAGATGTCGACCTGATGCCTAGCACACAATAGGTTACTATTCAGTCTCCCCCACCTCCATTAGCAAAGTGTAATCCAGGTGAGGAAGGGGAATCTTTTCCTTTTGACGATGATATGATTATGGACACGTACAATTTTTCAAATGATAAACTTTAGAAGAATATTGTACAAGCATGTAAGATGAATTTTCTGGATGATCTCACATCTCCTCGATTTATGACAGAAAGGGTAATTGTGGTTGACACCAAGAGAAATTCCGAAGCCATTACCTCAGCAAACTTGGCCTTCACAGGTGCAGCAAAGTAAAACACTCAATATCTAATGGCCAAGACTAAGAAATTGGCAAACAACTTGTAGGATTCTAGGCAAGAGGTTGAACAACTCCACGTATAAGCTCAGAACGCAGCTTCTGCAAAGATCCACCTATAAGAAATGAGGGTAGTGATACGTAATGAATTATCGAAACTTGAAGATACCATGTAGAATCTCTTTGATGAGTTTGTTATCATGTATAAGGAAGTTGTACACTTGTATGTCTTGCGGTATAAGTGTAAATACTTTTTGAAAGCTCTCATAAATGTGAAAGCTGAAATTACTTCCTTTCATGAATGGACAATGCGATACAAAGGGGCACCACTTGACTTTAGGAAGAAAATGAAGCTACAGGTAGAGCTGGAGAAAGAAAGGGTGCAGATGTTAATTCAAAACAACAAACAACTCACCTCATTTATTTGTAACATTCAAGTCTCGTATTCATAGGTATACAAGAGGCTTCTTGGTGAACACCCACAGGATCCCATCAGTTGGCTCACTCACTGAAGCCAACCCAGGAACCAAGTCAGAAAGGAGACAGAGTAATACTTGGAGCAGTTGGGACAGATTTACACCAAGGAGGATATGGAGGTGAATAGACATAACATAGACAACTACATTGGTGGCCCCATCCAAGTGCGGACAATGTTGATTATGATTTAGAAGGAAGTTGAAACTAGTTCCAAATTATTGTACCTGGATTCCATGGAGGCTAGGGTTCGCTTCCAACCAGACACCATCACATTGTTTGGGTATTTCATCGCATAGTACCAAGCTTGACATCACTATGTGAACGACAAACATTAATTGGAAGTTGTTGAGCTTGAATTTCCCCAAGATCAAGCATGATAGTATTTTGTCTTGTTAGGATGTCTAGTTGGAAATACGTTATTTTGTCTTATAAGGGTACAAGTGTAAATTGTAATATTATTTGTAATTAATTTGTAAGTGGAATTCCAAGTGTCAATATTGAAATGTGAAGAGTCATGATGTAATGTAATGATTTATTTTTTAAACAAGTTGAAGAGTCATGAGGGTAGTCCAAAATTCACAAAGGGGAGTTGACGAGTGACCCTCTCTTGTTATAAATAGAACCTCATAAATCATGTAAATGGGCTTTTGGGGAGCCAAGCTTTTGGCTAGGCTTAGGCTTAGAGTCAGGAGCTTAGGAGTTTTGTGAGATCCTTGGCTTCTCCGTAGCATAGAGGAAGTATGTTTCTTTGGAGGAGAAGGTGATGTTGACTTCACATTCCACTATTGGGGCTAGTGGTATGTCAATGGTGTATGTATGATTGGAACTTTCACTTAATAAAAGCTCAGTGCCGACAAATTTTTATTTATATATTGTAAATGTAGTAGGAATATTCTTGTTATATTTGTAATGTATGTTATTTAACTTATTCTTTTTCTTTTGAACTATTTCATTTGCATTGGTATGGATCCTATTGAATGTGTGTTGTTGTATTAATTCATCATTTTTAACTTCTGAACTATTCACATATTATCTTGTGATGTCATTACGCTCATGTGTTCCTTTCAAGCTGCGTACTATTATATGATTTTAAGGGGTCACTTATTTTTCATTCTACTTGGCAGAACCTTCATGCATCACACTTGATTCTTCATAGAGTCACACAATTTTTCTTACCAAAGTCCTTCTACATCACTCTATGTGTAATTGCAGCCAAGGCATATCATAATTAGGGGAATTTGGAGGTCTAAAATATTCCTTGTAAGGAAAGTATAAAATAATAGAGGAAATATAAAGTAACATTAGATTACATCATCAAATGTTAGAGGGAATTTTTTTTTTTTTCAACTCATATTTTCAGCTTATCTCCTTATTGGTTTACTCAAATTTCGAGCAGAAACACTCGTTGGATGTTGAATTTGATTCCTCATTCAAGGAGTACCCATGTTCCATACTTTTGATGGACCTTGCTACACAAAAAATGAGAAATACATGAAAAATGTGATTGCAATAATGCTTTTTCAAGTATTTCTCATTTTTCATGTAGCAGGGTCCATTGGAAATATGAAACATGGGTGCTCCTTATATGAGGAATTAAATTTTGCATATGATGAGTACTCCCACTCAAAATTTGAGTAAAACCTTAGGGAGATAAGTTGAAAATACCAGTTGAAAAGTAGTTTTATTATTTTTAATAATTTTTCTTTTTTACTCAAAAAATGGTGAATCATCCCCCGTGGTTGACATCATCATCTTGGATCCTATTGGTCCTTATAAAGTTTATTTTTGTTGTAAACTTTTTAGGAGGCCCAATTTAGACCTCAAAATTCTCCTAATGTCACACCCACTGCCTCGGAAACTAGGCCATATTCCGAATGGGACTCCTACACCAAATGGTGTGAGGTCTAGTTGGGACTTCATGTCATGAAGATCCCCTGAATGTTGGATGGTGTAACACCATAAACATTTATAGTGCTAGAAAGAGGGCTAGAGGACAAGCTAAGCCCATAAAGTTTGTATGAACTTTCCGCACTCATTAATGGCTTCTTCCCATATATGAGCCCTGACATGCTTTTCTAAACCTTGAAAACTAAAAGTGTTGGAGGAAACTATTAATGACCTGTCAAATCTAAAATTCAGTGGTGAGGGTTAAACAACCTTCTTTGATAACACCACTTGTTTTCTTGAATTCTGCATGAAGTAAAATATTTATTGCAAAGAAGTTGCTTGTAGGATGTTCACTCTTATGTTCGAAGGGCGTGTAAGGGAATGATGTTACATATTTCCTGTCCCTTTCATACACTCTTTTGAACATCTTGCTAGAGAACTTTACCACACATTTGATATCTATGATTACAAATCTGTGTTCAAGAAAATTATGTGATTGCAAAAAGAACGTGATGAATATCTTGATGATTTTCACGATCACTTAATTCATTTTTGCTTTAAATTTTTTGAAGATGATTATTGGAATTTAAGGAAATTTAAATATAAATTTATTGTTCACATTTCGATGAATCCGCATGGATATGAATCTTTTGAAAGCCTCCAAACATACCTTGATATTAGAGCTTCTAAATATGTGATGGACGAGGTTGTTGTAGAAAGTAATTCTTCATCTCCTTCTAATCAAACAACTCCGGTTCTGCAAGTTGAGGTGGGAAAAATTGAGAATTCATTTGGTTATTTACCACCATCTTCTCCTACCCCACATACTTAGAATTCTAGCACAAGTTTGGACTACGAATCTAATGTTTGCGATGAAGTGCTATCTCCTCATCCTCCATCCTTTGGTTCCTTTGGTCCTCTGGATTGTGAGTTGTTGTGTTCACTTGTTTCTAATGTTTCTTTAGATGTTCATGAGGATCAAGTTCTGGATGTAGTTGGTGTTGCACGAGAAACTTGGGATATCATTTACAATGACTATGTGTGGAAGTCCACATATGAACATGAATTTGTGTTGAAGGTTGATATTTCTCCTTTTGCACCTCTCCCTCACTATCTTGACATTTTCTGCAATTCTGTCACTCTTGTCGAATCTTGCGAAAATATATTTTCTGATGATACTATTACTTATAATCATTTGTAGAACTCTTGGAATGTTAGTTTTCCATCCGAATGCAGAGAGGAAAATTATTCTATTTTAAATCTCCCAAATCTATCAAATCATGAGGATGCCTCTACTTTTTATCTTGAATTTTCTAATCGTGGTTGTCCTAATATTTTCACTCATTATTCCAATCACGATTATGATTTTTCCACTATTGATTTTTCTAACCAATCATTCTTCGATGATCTTCCTTCTCATGATTCAGACCTTTTGCAAGTTGTCGAGGCACTTTAACCCGAGTTGATGGTTATATCAAGTTCTCGTAGTCTTGAGGCCAGTTCCAATTTCGATCATAACATTGATGTATCTTTCAAGACTCCTCACCACTATGCTGCAAACATTCAAAATCAATCTCTCTCACAATTTTCTCATCCTCCATCTGCATTACATGATCCTATTGCTCAATCATTGGAGGAGGCATACCTAGCAAGCACAGTTGCAAAAAAAAGTTTTATTCTTTCTTCATGTTCTCCCAGTTCCACAGTTCAAAAGTTTGTTCTTGCATTTCTTTGAGTCAAAATGTGTTTGAACACTGCAATGCATCTACATAATGCTTCATATGTGCTTGTATTTCATACTTTTCTGCATGCATTTTCAAACTTCGAACGTTTTGGTATATATTGACTTATTTTTTTGTTTATTGGTATTTTTGAATATCGTTCTTGATATGAATTCGCTCTCTTAAATAGGTCAACCGATGCGTCAGTGGTTACATTGGCAATATAATTTTACATAGGTCTGGGATATTCTCTGTTAGTTTAGGAGTAGGATTAGTTTGTTTCTTTCATTTCTTTGTTTTTATTTCATTTACTTTCTGTTTTTCTCCTTTTCCTGTATTTCTATTTATTTTCAGTAGTAGAATAGCTTCTGGAAGAGACTATATTTGGTTTCTGAACTAAGCATGGTGAAGTCCATGAGGAAGTTGTGCTACTGTCAATGCTTGATTATCTATTTATTCCCTCTCTTTGAGTGAGTCTTGAATTCTTTTAGTCAATGACAATTTGATGTAAAATATGTTCTTTTCGGAAAGAACCATAGTGGAATCATGATGCTTGAAACTATAGTTAGTACTGCCTACTCAACTATGTCGAGTAGAGTAAGGAGGGGAGGAAAACCTTAACAAGTGTGTCAAAGGTATATATAAATATCCCTATCTAAAGGGACAACCTTTTTTGCTCTCAATAATTCAATATCCCTCTTCCACCTCGTTAAATCAATAAGTGCTAATGCAAAATTCTATGAACAAAATGAAAATTAAAAAACAAAAAAATAAAAGGCAAAAGAAGTGAAAGGCTTCTTGTGTAGAGAGGTGAATCAAGCAACTCTGCTGAGGTATTTTCTAGGTTCACTTGCAATGGAGAAATGTTTGTGTTCTTGAAGTGACTTTGTGGGGGTACTGTCTAGGCCTTCTGGTAGCAAATAAATGTTTGTGTTCCTAAAGTGACTTCGTCGGGCTACTGTCTAGGCCTGCTGGTAGTAGAGAAACACTAGAGATGAAAACTAAGACTGAAATTTATTTTCATTTGTGAATCTATATACTCCTCATCTGCAATCGAAACAAATTAGTTTGACTTGGCTTGGTTAAGTGTGTCGTCGATGAAGAGAATGGTAAGGACTATATCTTTAACACAAGATAAGTAAAGAATCTATGGTAATAAATGAACTGAAAAACACTTCTTAAGGATTTATAACTGATTTTCATGAGACAAGACCGATACAAAAAATTTTTAGATTCTACCAGTGTGTTGCCAAGTGTTGTAGAGGCTATAACCACCCTTCAAAGGTTTTCCTATGCTTTAATTTTGGAGCCTTCCTTTCTATTGACATGAGCTTACCTTTGACTATGGTCAAATATTCATGATTTGATTAAGACTTATATTTTTATTATGTTTTGTGTTTGCTTGTTTGCATACTTAACTAATATTATGAGTCAAAAGTTGACATTCTGACTTGATCTTGCAACAGGTTTGGGCTTGCCTCCAAAAAATGCGCAATCTTGACAGGTAGCTCACCCTTGAGCTTGAGAACTTTTCAATCATGGATGGCAGCCCAACACTAAGCTCAGAAATTGCTTAATACACTCCTTGAGCTCAGAAACTACGAAATGAACTAAGTAGGGAAGTTTCCCAGTTCCACAGAATTGTGTAGTTTTCCTTAGTAGTGTCCATGGTAAGTTTCCTAAAAAAGAAAAAAGAAAAAAGAAAAAAGTGAAAAAACAATCCCTAGAAAACAGGGGTTCATCATTAGTTTCCTGAAGGTGGCATAGTCCCTATTTTTAGAAATTTATGCCAAGTATCTCTTTTTCCTTTATTTTAGGCATGCACGTCATAAATCCTGCCAAAATGTATTTAATAGGAACCTCTAGATATTATTTGTAAATTTTATATTAGAGCTCTAGCATTCCTGAGGAGATCAAGGAATCTTTGGTGGAGTTTTCATCACTTTTCTTGGTGAGTTTTTCTTTTGTCATCTTTTCTTGCTTTGTATATCGCTTCTTTTTGTTCTGCTTCTATGAGTTTTGTTTTTCTTATTTCTCTTCATGATTGTTAGCGTTTTAACTTGTAATAGCTTGTATAAGTGGTGATTCAGTTTTTTGTTTTCCTTTCATAAGTGTCACATTGATTTTCTTGTTTTTTCACACCAACAATTTCCATTTTGGTAACTCTCCTCACATATTTATTTTTCCATCCATTTGTTAACTTTCTACACTTCGTTCACATTGATCCATCCATAGTTAGTCAGGTCCATGTTTTAATTTTCATTATCTTTCAGATCTGCTTGTTTCCCACACTTTCACCCAATAGATCTACACTTTCCCTTGGCCAATTTTCACCTTGCCCGCATTGCACAAGTAAGAAGTTTAAGCTGAGGCTTGTCCTCTGAGACTACACGATGCATAGTACAAGCTGGCCCAACTATGCATTGCACAATTACAGGGCTTAGTATGCCACCTTGAACACTAAGACTGTGTAATGAACGGTCTCTCCCAGTCACTGCCCAGGTTGGACTGCATATTACGTAGTCTCATGGCTCAGGCTGAACCCTTGACTACTATGACTGCATAATGTGCAGTTCCCATAACCAGTTTCCCTCATTTAACCAATAAATTTTGCAATATTTATCATCAATGTAGTGATTTTCTACCTAATCTTGCTTTGAAAGTGGTTTTGCAAAAGCTAATTTATACTTGCCATGAGTGCCTTTTCCTTCACATAAGTACCACAATTATTGAGCACTTCTCTCCAATAGTCTCTGTTCCCATGGCATCCAAGAGAGATGCTTCAAAATATAGCAATGCAAATAGTATCAGGGAAGCATTTGAGTAAACGCTAGTAAACTTTCCATTATTCTCAGATACACAACTGTATGTGGAAAAGGAGTCAGATATTACATGGTAGAAAGTGAATGAATCTTTCTAAACAAAGAGATTCGAAGAAGATCTAGAGGACCGACATGTATAGATTAATGTCTAGAAATTAGGGCTACACAAGGTTGCATGCAGATATCCAACCTTCCCATGTGCATATCTCAATAGCTGGGTTGTCTCATATATTGATGTGAAGACCATGGCTTTGAGAAGTACCAGTAGATGGAGACTTAATACTTTTTTGATAGTAGATTACTGACATATCTACCATTTTCTTGAGCTAGAAACACTCAAGATTCATACTTATATGACACCAACAACTATTTGGGCACGAAATTTTTTGTTAAGATATAGGTGAAGGATCCATCAAAGTTTCAACAAACAACCACCAACACATATAAGACAAGATCTCTCAAGAGGGCCTATCAATTTTTGATCATCTTAGCTTGCAGAATCTATGGTCAATAGAGTAGAGAGACATTTTTAGAAGGGTGGGAAAGCTTACTGAACCAGTTTGTGAATGAAGAGAAGTCTTTCAACTGGTAAGACTTGTTGGCTTGAAAATTAAGTATCCATGTAGCGATCGCCCTAGATCCTCCGAAGGGTGGGAAAGAGATATTCTATATGTCTGCATATTTACTGGATGCAATCTGTGAACATAATGTATTCGTTGGCATTAAATCATCTTAAATACCTTGGGACCTTGTCGTACACATCCACTGAATCTTCTCTTGAATTGTAGCCATTGAGAAGTTATGGAGAATCTAACTGACCACTTCCTCATTTCGCTATAAAAGATGATCTTTGAGGAAGAACCACCTTGCATATCACCTAGGTAAATAGAGGTAGTATCAAAGATCGAATATTGGTTCACCTCACTGAATGGTACCTTCCTTAGAGTGTTTGGTGGAGAGAAGTTGCCACATCTTTTTCCAAGGTATGCCACTGATAAGCTTGTCATGCAAGAAGTGTCATATCATCTCGCTACATGGTTGTGAACAACATTGCATAGAAGAAGAAAGAACCTTGGCAAACTCTTCCTATGAAAATTGGATTGTACAAGATAAATAATTTAAAATTCATGAGTACCAAAGGAAAGGCAAAAGATAAGTTTTCATTAGGTACTCGACACTTTAATCCATACAATCCCTATGGTATTTGCAAAGACCATTGTGTGAGAATTCACTTTTAGTGTCTTAGGGGAACATTTCATTATCAGGAGGAGGATCCATGGAATAATTGCTATAATTCCTCCAAGACACATGAGCCATTCGGTTTTGTAGGAACTTCACGGGTGACTCCACATAAGGAAGTTACTACAGAAGCAGTACCAACAGAAGGGGACATTCTCATGTAGGATAAGGGAAAGAGAAATGTTTCTTATAGTTCAGGGGGAGAACGAAGCTGTAAGATGAAAGTGGATCCAACTTTAATGAAAGCGACTTTAGCAGTAGAGGAAAATAGGAAACAAAGGATATAGAGAGTGGAAGGGAAGAAGAGGGAAGAGCAAAGGAGATTGGAGGAAGAAAAGAAGAGCCAAGAACAAGGTCAAGAGAAGGAGAAATAGGAATAAGAAGAAAGGAAGAGCACAATAACAAAAGAAATAACATGAAAACAATTTGAAGAGTGAGAACAGAAGTAGAAACCAAGAGAAGAGGAGGGAAAAAGGATGCAGGATCAGGAAATTGCTCAACAGATTGACCAGTTGATATAGATCAATAACACAGAGATGGAACCAAAACCACAGAATCAAGATTTCAATGTGATGACTAGCACATAACATGTCACTATTCAATCTCCACCATCTCTAGTAATAAATTCATCTCTAGGCGAGGAAGGGGAAGTAGTTCCTCTCAATGATGATATAGTTATGGACACATACAATATATCATATGATGAACTCCAGAAGAATATTGTACAAGAGCATAAGAAGAACATTGGTAAGAAAATGAATCCACAAGTAGAGCTAGAGAAAGAAAGAGTGCAGATGTTGATCAAAACAACAAACATCTTGCCTCATTCATTGGTAACATTTAGGCCTCATATGCATGGATATACAACAATCTAGATTTCTTGGTGAAGATTCACAAGATCCCATTAGTTGGCTCAGTCATTGAAGCCAAACCCAAGAACCGGGTTAGAAAGGAGATAGAGGAATTTCAGAGAAACTAGGATAGATTCCAACCATGGAGGACTTGGAGGTGAATAGACAAAATATGCACAACTACATTGGTGGCCCTTTCCAAGTGCGAACAATGTTTATCATGCTTTAGAAGGAAGTTGAAACTGGTTCGAAATCATTGTATCTAGGTTCCATGGAGGCTAGAGTATGCTTCTAGCGATACACCATAACACAGTTTTGGGATGTCATTGCACAATACTAATCTTGACACACTACTTGACTGAAAAATATTATATGGGTATGAGTGTAAATTGTAATATTATTTGTAATTAATTTGTAAGTGGAATTCCAAGTGTCAATGTTGGAATGTGAAGAGTCATGATGTAATGTAATGAGTTATTTTGTAAAGAAGTTGAAGAGTCACGAGGGTAGTCCAAAACGCATAAAAGGGAGTTGAAGAGTCGCCCCTTATTATTATAAATAGAATTTGATTACTCATGTAAAGGGGCTTTTTGGGAGCCAAGCTTTTGGTTAGGCTTAGGATTAGAGTTGAGAGCTTGGGATTTTTGTGAGATTCTTGGCTTCTCCATAGCTTCGAGGAAGTATGTTTCTTTGGAGGATCAGGTGATGTTGAATTCAATTTCGACTATTGGGGCTAGTGGTCCATTAATCGTGTATGTATGATTAGAATTTTCACTTAATAAAAGCTCATAGACAACACGTTTTCATGCATATGTTGTAAATGTAGTAGGACTATTATTGTTATATTTGTAATATATGTTAGTTAACTTACGATTATGCTTATGAACTATTTTGTTTGCATTGGTACAAATCATATTGAATGTGTGTTGTTGTATTAATTCATCATTGTTAACTTCTAAACTATTTCAAATATTATCTTGTGATGTAAGTATGGTCGTGTGTTCATTTCAAGCTACGTATTATTACATGATTTTAAGGGGCTAACTTCTTTTCCCTTTCGCATGGCAAAACCTTCATGCATCACGCTTGGCTCTCTATAGGGTCAAACACTTGTTCTCACCAAAGTCACTATACATCACTCTATGTGTAATTTTAGCCAAGGCATATCGTTAGCACACACTACATCGACAACCAGACTGTAAGAGGTTTAATTGGGACTTCATATCGAGGAGATGCCTTGAATATTGGCGGGTCCATCACCATCAATAGTTTCCTATATAAATTTTATTTAGTGGGTTCCCTATCACTTGCCTAAAGAGAAATATGGGATCCTATCTAATTTTCTTACATAGTTTATTTATTTCAAAGTTTATAAGCCAAAACATATGATGAAAAAGTTGAGTACATTTGTAAATGTGGTGGAATGAAAATGGTTTAATGATTTTCATGTGATCATTCCTAAAAATTTTCAACATAATCATAAACATATTACTAAATTGCACAAGCTTCATGGTCACATTGATTTGTTGTATTTATTTATTTCTCTCAGCCAAGGTCATGGTTACTCACCTATCCTCCTAAACTTTTGGTCTCTAGGTGCAATCAAGAAAGAATATGACATTATAATGATGAATGAAAAATAAGATCAATGTGCTTTTTTATTATGGTTGTGACTATATATCTCAAAAAGTGTCTCATTTCCCACATGTAAAGAAAAGTATCATATTTCTTAGATTTTCCAACATATTCTTAAATATCTTGATAAATTACACAAGCATTATCATTGATTTGTTGTCTTTGTTTCTTGGTCCCATCTAAGTTGTCTTTGTTTTCCTTATATATTATATTTGTTCAAGAACATGGAGCTAATATTAAGGATCAAGCTAATGATCCTATAGAAGAAGATAATGATGTTGATAACATAGTTGAAGAAGATGGGACAAATAAATTAATCCATGAGACATTTAATAATGTTGGAATGGATGATGATGACAACCTGTATGATGATTGTGCTTTTGATAAACTTGTACCTGAGAGGGAAATTCAACCTCTTTATGAAGGCTCATAAACATCTCTTCTCTCTGCTATATTGTTGCTGATCAGCTTCAAGGTGGTAAATGGTTTGTCAAACACATGTGTGACACAACTCCTAAGGTATGCAATATATTTTGTGACATTTAGTACTATATACATGATAAAGAAATTATTTTTTCCTTTATTTTTAATGTTAGTACATTGATCATCATTTAATTAATTTGTTAAAGTTGGATGCAATATGTATGATTAATATTGTTTAGTACATTAACCAATAATATCTTTTTTATGTTGTAGATTATTAGGTTAATTTTTGTCACCACTGTCAAATGTTTTACCTCGTAAGTACCGAGATTTACATGCCATTATCAAATATATTGGAATGGAGTATCAAGCTATTCATGCATGTCCTAATGATGATATTCTCTATTATAAAGAACATCTGTCAAAAAACAAATGCCCAAAATGTGATGAGAGTAGATATGAAACCAATAAAGTAACAAAAAAAGTGCATCACAAGGTTCTTCATTATATTCCCATAATTCCACGTCTTCGACAATTATTCAGGAGCAAAACAATAACATAACTTATGGATTACCAAGCAAGGAATAGAGGTAAATATGGTGTTATTAAAATTCATGTAGAAGGATTTTTATTTAAGAATATGGAGAAAAGGTGGCCAAAGTTTAACAAAGAACCTCATAATCTAAGGCTTTCATTAGTAGTTGACAACATCAATCCATTTGGAGAGCCCAAATCTACTTTCCCGGTGTGGCTCATTTTTGTTATCAACAATAACATTCCTTTATGTTTGTGAATAAATAAGGATCACATAATGTTGATAATGATTGTTCTAGGTATTAGTTTGTTTACAATAATTTTTTTAAATAGAATAGTATCTCATTTGTCTTGTTTGTTTCATAATTATGTCTTATATTTTTTTTACGCATATATGTTCAATTATGTATTATATTTTTTTATTTACTTATATATGTACTAATTATGTATTGTATGTTTAATCAATTAGGCAAGTACTAGGTAAAATATATGAATGTATATATTGAGCCTCTTATCAATGAGTTAGCGGAGTTATTGAACAATGTTACTATGCATGGTATCTCTAGACTAGTAGATGCACAATGAGAATTCGAATTCCATGCAATACTTGTATGGAAAATTAATGATTCCTCAGGGCTAACACATTTATGTGGTATGTTATAATGTTAACATGCACTCTAATAGTGTTTAATTTTATGAAGTTCATTTCATGTATGTTTTTTAAATAGTTATTCATCATACATACTGAAAATAATTGATATAAAAATTATTCCATCTCTTGCAGGTCTTCAAACAAAGGGTAAATTTTATTTTCCAGTTTGTGGTCCTAAGATGAAATCTCTTCATTCAAGAATCTTAGGAAAGGAGGTGTTTGATGAGTATAGGAACTTCCTTTCTAAGAACATGTTTTTGTTGCTATAACACCCTCCAAAACTTCACTACATTCAAATTTTGGAGCCCACCAAATTTTCGTATCAAGTGTCGATTTTCTTTTTAAGAGTATTTTCCAGTCATCCCACATGTTTAAGGTGTTCTCTATCATTCATAAGGGTCGTCGCATTGGTTTAGAACATCTTTAATGCATTTTGCGGTCATAATACCATTGTTCATTGTAAACTTTACATTTAGTTGTGGTTACATACACTTTATTTATTGTACTTGGGGAGTATTAGTAAACTGGCATTTTGATCCGTATTTCTCAATGTTTGACCCTTTCTAAGTTTTATTGATGAGTTGGTATGTGTCTCACTTGATTTGATGTCTAAAATCACTATGTTCTCCCATCATTTTACATTTCCATCTTATACAAGTTTAAGTTGCATAAGCTAGCCCACTAAGGCTAGGAGAGCACATAAACACATTGTTCAGCCTTAGTCGAGACTCCTTCCTTGTCCCAAAGTGCACCCTACTCCCTCCAATAGTGTATAGCACACTCCCAAGCATCATTCCCCTTCCATGCTCCAAATTGTGCCTAGAAAAATCAAGTCTTCCTCTTGAGAACACTCCTTTGAATTGTAGAACTACACCCTCCTTGAGCACATGAACAAACCTTGAACTAAACAATGATTTCCCCTTCGAGCTTTAATTATGCACCATGCACCCTCTTCTCTTCCCTTGAGCAAACAATGCACTTGGGAAGGCAAAATATCCACCCTTTAGCCTTTGTACTTGCACCCTGAGCCCTCTTGGCCTCTCTTTGGTGCATAGAGCACTTGAGAAGGTTGAAGTTTCATCCCCTCAACCTTTGATAGTGTGCCCTAATGCCCTCCTTGATTTTCTTGAGTGCACTAGCACATCCAAAATCCTCAAAGCTCTCAACCTTCTATCTTTGGTAGTGCGACCTGTGCCCAAATGTTTCCCCTATCCTTCTTGAGCGTACTATTAAGTAATGAATAGAAAATTTGCACGAGACATGTTAGGATAGAATATTTTTCAGGTTGATTTTTTCTTTCCATGAGTGATTTCAGTTGCAAGTATTCTAAAAAAACATGGCAAAGATTATTGGCAGAAAATTTAGAATAGAGAGGACCTAAGGTTCGGCCTAACTTTTCCAACAAAGGAAGTCATTGTAGTATAACTTTTGGTTGGCATTTTCACTCCCATTTTGAAAAAGGAGCATCTCACTTGAGCCGCACCAGAACCAATAAATAAATAAAGGATCTAGATCAGTGGCATACGACTAATATTGTTATTACATTATTTGTGTAGTTAATAATCTTAGTGGTTTATGAAATCATATCACTATCAGAAAACCATCTACGAAAGGAAAAACATAGATTCATATATATTCATATGAAAACCAAAAAAATTTAAAAGGGGTTCATGCATGCATTGAATCATTTAAGACAACATATCCCCAAAACGCATTTTATTATTGATATGGTCATCCATTAAATCAAGAACTCATACAAGATTGCATGACCTTCTTAGATCAAATCTAAATACACGAAACATTACGAATAATTCAAAACTTTGCACAAACTACAAACTTCTACATGCAATTGAAAACAATGGTGAGAACCATGCAAATCAAAATATCTATCTATTGATGCATGTAAAATTCCTTTCAAGAAGATTAATAGAAATAGTATTTTCTGAAAATGGATCGTCCTTCACAATGGATTTTAATTTCTTACACAATTGACCAGTTAGTTTCTCATCATTCATAATATTCAAAAATAACTTAATCCATTCTAAGATTGGTTGGGATATCTCCTATGAAGGTTTGGAACTTTTAGTCTATATGTGTTCTTGATGCTCAATGAGTCAATTCGGTGACCTTGAGAAGAAATTAATTTTTGAAGATTCTTTGGTGAAAATCACATAGAGAAATATTTGTCGACGTGTTTCGAACCAACCAGTGTGGTTCATCGTCAGGACAAGTTGAAGATCCAATTTGAACGGTAAGTTAAATAGGGACAACAAGCCATTCCAACAGCTAAATTTAACTGAGTAACGGTTAAACAGGACCTCTAACGGCTAGGTTTGACCAGGCCCAAGGGG
>APFE030399646.1:2669-37606 GCA_000404065.3 Pinus taeda
AGAGACGTATTCCGGCGTCGTAAAACCTGGTAACTGTTGCTTTCATTGTTGGTTGGGTGATTCCTCCACTTTGAGACGACAAGTGCCAGTACGGACTTGTGCTCCCACGTACCGTAGAGTATATATTGGGAGACCACAATAGGCTGCATCCTTTATCCTTAGGAAGCCGTGTCTGCCGCCCTATCGATCGCAATGCACTGAACACAGCATTCGGGAAGATTGATTGTCGTACTGTAAAAAGTATTCTGCAGTTTTGTGATTGGTTTGGTAATTCTTCTATCTATATTTTTAGAGTAGTCTCTTTTGCTCCTTTTTAGACTCCTTAAAAGAAAAGGTCCATCTGAGAACTTGCCACTTCAGGCTCATTAAAAATCGAAGGCGACTAGAGTCATATTTTGTTTTTTCTCGACTCTTGAAAACTGAAAAAACAAGTTGTGTTAGAGCATCGAAAATTCATTTAATTCGGAATCATTTTCCGCTATTATTTTGAGTTGATCGAGTAATCTGCAATCATGGAAGAAAGCCAATCAAAACCCCATCATTCGTGGAGGCTTATGAGTCAACCGTCATTGACTCCGGAAAAAAGAAACTATTGCACACAAAGCGAACTCGTTTGATTGGATCGATGTCCCCTATGTTGGTTGGAGCAAGTACTCCGACATCCTCAGAAACTTCGGTTACTTTAAACATTTCTGGTATCCTTGCCTCTACAAAAGAAATTCCGCAGCCACAAAAGGACATTACAACTGATCCTAGTGTGATGGTAAACACTTCTATTCTCGAACCGGCTCCATCTACAGCCGATTTGGAAGGTGTAATTCCCCGAACATCAGTTGCTGCAGAACCTATACCTTCTTTGGAACCAGAAATATTTTATGGACCTGACGGTCTTCCTCTTCCACCTGGATTGATTGCCATAGAATAGATTATAGAGGATCCTCCATGTAACTCTCCATCACAATTTGGAGCTGGGATCACCCGATATCCTTCTTAATCAGAAGTTAGTCTCCTGCCATCGGAAGTTCCTGAAGAATCGCTGAGGAATCTTTTGGATAAACTAAATATGTCTGAACAACTGTCGATATCTAGGGCTGTGTCATCCAACACAGCAGCGGCAAAGCTTCCTGCTGCTACACTGACAATGTTCGCCAGCGTGCCATCTGTCCCAACTAGCTCTCAATCACTGGATGGAATACATCCAGGGGCTATTTCGACAATATGGGCTGTTCCCCTTTGTTCATCGGGAACAATATCTGGAATCTCTTATGTTGAGTCTCAACAAATTGATCCTTCACAGTGTCAATTTGGGCAATCTGGTCCCCAAAGGCAAATCATTCCTTTGAGTACTGGATTACCGCCGTATGGAGGGCAGTATACCCTTTCATTGTCTCCTCTAGGAGGACAACCATACGAGAGTTCACAACAACATTCAGGGTATGCTGGAATTACATCTAGCGGATGGGTGCTAGTACTGCCTCAACAACCAAGAGTTGTATACTTAATGCAACAAAGTTTACCTATGTCAAATATCCCCACTATGCTGGCTATCGTGACGGTGTCGCAAGTACAAGCATTTCCTATTGTATGTCAACCTCAGGTTTTTCAGGTCGTAATACAACCACCTCTTGTCCCTACAACATGACCACAATCACCAACAAGTGGAATGACCCAGGTTCAAATGGGGACTATTACCCCCCATCTTGGCCAAACAATCAGTACTAGGCAACAACTCATGGCTTCACAACCATGGCTAGTACAATACCAACAACCACAATTCTAACAAGCTTACCAAGGATCTGAGCAACATGTCTTTGCAAGTAATGGGCAACCGTATATCCAAAATGGTCAACATCAATCATATTATAATGGTCATACCCATCAACCTTACCAAAGTTACCAGCATCAAATGCATTATGCTAGTATGCAAAGACCAACTGCTCAGGAAATTCCATCTTATCTTGGGTATGCTTCGCCGAGCTTGAATCAATGGTTGCCTTTCATAGCAACTTTAGAGTTACCAGATCTAAATCGACTAACGAACGACCCAATTACCTATGCCCCTTGGTGGCCAGTGATTCCACATAAACTTCCGTCAGATATTCTTAAATTTAATGGAAATCTGGGTGAAGACCCGTCGAATTATGTGATGACTTTTCATATGTGGTGTTTGTCAAACACTCTCAACAATGATTCGATCAGGCTTCGCCTTTTTCAGTGAATGTTAACTGGTCCGGCAGCAAAATGGTATATCAAATTGCCGAGAGCTTCGTTTGACAACTTGAGTACTCTAGCCACAACCTTTTTAACCCATTTTCAGTTACCCATAAGGTACAAAATGGGAACAAAACTTCTTACCAATTTCAAACAAATGACGACCACTCACATATTTGATCATATTCATGAGTGGTGATGTCGTTGTAGAATGGTAAAAACATGTGTTCCTGATTAGCTGTTGGCTGAATGGTTTATTAAGTCATTGTTACCTTCTATTACAGAAGATGTGGCAAAAGGAGGAGTCGTCACTGAAGAGCAAGTTATTGCTCGTGCACAATATCTAGACTTGATCTATACACAGTCTGACATGCTCTACGATAAAATCCTTGATGCTCCTAGACCGAAATTTTCCATTCCTCCCCCTCCTAAATCAAACAAAGACTCTCATGCTGGTGATGGCGTGATAGGTACGACTAGCACGAAAACCGTAAAGGCTACGTCAAAGAAGGCCCGTACGGTTTCAAGTCAAAATGAAAATGAATAACTTCTCACCTCGGAAGTAAATGCCATGTCAACTAACAAAGGCAAAGAACCCAAACAACCAGGTGGCATGAAGAAAAAGAAAGGGAAGAAGAAGAAACAGGAGGAGTCATCTCCTGAAAAATATTCTGCAAACCCTTCTAGAGATAGGAAACCAAATCATCCATGCCTTATATGTGATGAGGATCATTGTACGAGAGAGTGTCCATATAAAGCTGAGCTTAGAAAATTCTTCAAGAGTTCAAAAACCTCAGCATTATTGACTGATCTGTTTCCAAATCCAGGAACAAATCTGGTTGCTAGCGACAATGCTTCCCCGTCCCAAGTGCTAATGTTGTCTGTCTCAAAGCACCTAAATGATGCTTTGATATCGACAAGGAATAAATATTACAGGAATCCACAGATGTCGAACAACAAGGATAATGATCAACCTAGTAATGTGACAACAACTTCACTTGAAGTTGTGCCACCCATCACTCCTGAACTAACGATAAAACCGCCAAAGGGAGTAGTACACAAATCAACATTTAATTCTCGTGCCAGAGAAGCACAACATTATAATATAGTGGAGGATCTGGCGCAATCGCCCTTCGCTATGTTGACACTTGAGGTACTACAAAATTGCCCCTCCCAAAGGCAGGCTTTATTTTCAGTGATAGGTGGGATTGACCCAATGGATTCCAATCTTGTGTCCTTTAATCACAAAGGATATGACCCTCAGTTACCAACTCAACTAGCTTTCCTTATTCAAGTGAAATCCCTCGACAAAACTGTTCATTGAACAATTATTGATGAGGGAGCATCTACATGTATTATGTCGATGAGTTGCTGGAAAACTTTAGGATATCCACCCTTGTCAAGATCATCGACGACATTAAAAGCATTTGATGGATGAACATACACCCCATATGGGATATTAAGTAACTTGCAAGTTGAACTGGGGGGAAAAACAATAGATATTGATGTTGAAGTTATCGACGGAAACCTCGATTACAACATCCTACTAGGAAGGCCCTGGATATATGCTATGGCTACTGTTGTGTCGACGTACTTCAAGAAGGTTGCATTTTCCTTTCAAGGAGGAATTATGGTCATCGACCAACAAACATTTCTACCCAACAGTTCACAAGTTACGGGAAGCATTCCAATGATCCATGGAAGCCCTCATTCACTTCAAAGTATCAAAGTAGCCCTACTAAAAGACCCTACATTAATGGGGACTTTTGCCCTACCGCCTCTAATCAATTTGGTGGAACTGGAAACAGTGGAAACCTGCAATATGATATCTTCCATTCAAAATATGTCCAAAAATGATATTAACATGGATCATCTACAGGTATTGCCTCTAAGCCCAATAAAAATATTGTAGCAATCAATGTTTTCGGCATGGGAGGCAAACCCGAATCAACGCTCAGCAAGCGTATGGACAGATAGGTCTAAGGAATATGGCACCCCTTCAGATCGTTGGTCGCAAGTACATTTTACAGACGAAGGAATTATTCAGTCAATGATGATTGATGGGGCACCATGCAAAGATTACCACCATCGTTCCCATCTTCCGAATCATTCTAGTGACCTTGATCATCTCTCAGTTTTTGGCTTTCTGTCAAATACTATAAATACGGTGGATTTTGAGCGAAACCTGTCCAATATTGAAGAGACTATCGCCATAAATATCTCAACCAAACAGATGTTGTAGAGAATATTCATGTCGGCAAATATTGTTCTCCTTCAGAACTAGAAGTATATTACGCTCTCTTTCACAAGTTTAGAGATGTCTTTTCTTGGTCGTATGATGAAATGCCAGGCATTGACTCAAACATATTTGAACGCGAAATTAATATGTCTAGATGTCGAACCGGTACGACAACGGCTCCGGCAGGTGCACCCCAAGAAATCCGTTGCCATCAAGGCAGAAGTTGAGAAACTCCTCCATGTTGGTTTTATTTACCTGGTTCCTCTAACCGATTGGGTATCAAATATTGTTCCTGTAATGAAAAAGCAAGGAATGATTAGAGTATGCATCGATTATATGGATGTAAATTAAGCTTGTCCAAAAGACAACTACCCTACACCCTTCATTAACCAGATAATTGATGAATGCATTGGATGTGAAATACTTTCATTTATGGATGGATTTTCCGGGTATAATCAAATAAATATCCGCCCATAGGACCAGTCAAAGACTGCATTTATTTGTCCGTGGGGCACATTCACATATCGTAAGCTACCTTTTGGTTTAAAGAACGCAGGGGCAACATTTCAGAGAGTAATGAATTATGCTTTTCATGACATCAAGAACATCGTTCAACCATATCTCGATGAGCTTCTGGCTCATTCACGAAAGCAGACCGATCATCCGTAGCATTTGAGAGCAATATTTATACATCGCCGACACTACAAGATATGACTCAATCCACACAAATGTGTGTTTGTGTCAATTTTGGTCGTTTACTTGGCTTTGTGGTCTTAAAGGACAGGATTCGTCTCGACCCATGTAAGGTCCAAGCAATCATTGGTTTGCCCCCACCTTCAAATTTGCTTCAAATTCAGAAACTCCAAGGGAAAGCAAATTTTCTGACGAGGTTCATTCCCAATTATGCCAAACTTGCTAAAGGTTATACTCGTCTATTGAAAAAAGAAGTACCCTTCATCTAGGATCAAGTCGTGCAATCTTCCTTTGATGCTTTAAAGGAATCCCTAATAAAAGCATCATTAATGTATGCTCCTGATTATCAAAAGGACTTTAACCTGTATCTAGTTGCAGCAGATACAACCATAGTAATGGTTTTAGTTCAAGAAGACGATGGAATTGAACATCCAATATATTATTTAAGCCGAAACTTAAATGATACAGAAATGAAGTACTCCTACGTTGAAATGCTGGCTCTCACAGCTGTTCAAGCGATACAGAGATTTCAACACTATGTCCTCTTCAGAAAAACTACCATTTTATCATATTGCAACCCCGTGACTTATATATTGTCGCGAAAGTTGCTGGGGGAAAAATATTCAAAATGGATAGCGATTTTACAAGAGTTTGATCTAGAATTCAAAAAATCCAAATCAAAGAAATCCCTGGTGTTCGCGGAGTTACTATGTGATCTTCCATCATCATCTAACGATGCAACATCCGAAGAAGCAATCGTGGACGAATATTTATTTCTGATATCTTCAAGAAATCCGTGGTATGGAGATATAATAATCTATCTCCAAACCCAAACATATAGGTCTAATACCTCATTCTCGGAACAACGACGAATTTGATACCAAGCAAAAGACTACGTGATCATCGGTGATACACTTTACCATCGTGGTATTGATACAGTTCTATGGAGGTGCCTCACCCATGAGGAGGCCAAAAAAGTCCTGAATGATTGTCATTCAGGTGCATGTGGGGGGCATCAATCTGGTTATGCTACAGGTCAAAAGATTTTACGAGCATGATACTTCTAGCCAACAATGTTCAAAGATTGCATAACCACAGTCAGAAGTTGCCATGCCTATCAAATCTTCAATCGTAAAACTAGAATACCTCCCGCACCTCTGCAGCCAATATTAGCTGTTGGGCCATTCACCAAATGGGGCATAGATTTCATGACATGTAACCCCACCTCGGCCTGGGGGCATGGGTATATCATAGTTGCAGTAGACTATTTTACCAAATAGGCCAAGGTGATGCCTACATTAAACAACAATGGAAAAATGACTGCCCTCTTTTTTTTCAATCATGTAGTCTCCAGATTTGGTGTTCCATAGGCCATAGTCACAAATCATGGATCGCATTTTTGCAATCACATGATGGTTGATTTGGCTGCAAAATTAGGACTGTCCCACGACATCTCTACTCC
Source organism: Pinus taeda (assembly GCA_000404065.3). Taxonomy (NCBI): domain Eukaryota; kingdom Viridiplantae; phylum Streptophyta; class Pinopsida; order Pinales; family Pinaceae; genus Pinus; species Pinus taeda. Next base: position 9,275 of record APFE030399646.1, read on the forward strand.
GTATTATCCGCAAGCTAACGGGCAGGTTGAGGCAATCAATAAAGTCCTGAAGCACATGCTACAAAGGATGATTGGAGTCCATAAATGGAGTTGGAACCTGATCCTATACTCGGCCTTGTGGGCATACTGGACATCGATGAGGAATGCAACCGGGTTTACACCTTTTCAACTGGTGTATGGCCTGGAAGCGATCTTGCCAGTTCAGTGTGAAATCTCGTCCCTCAAGCTTGTGGTTGACCTTCTCCCTAGAACTTCAGAAGAAGAGGCTCGTTCCTTGGAATTAATCCAATTGGATGAAATCCATCGTGATGTCGCTTCGGCTAATGAAGCCCATATGAAACGAGTCGAAGCATAGTTCGACGAAAATGTCAAACCTCGTGTCTTCTCATAAGGTGACCTAGTCTTTACGACCAGGAGTCCAATAAATTGGGAGTAGGTAAGTTCAAGTCTTTATGGATGGGTCCCTATATTGTTAAGCATGTATTAGCAAAAGGATCCTACGAGTTGGTGGAATATGATGGGATTCTACTAGCACAACCCCGCAACGGGTTGTACCTCAAGCATTACTATGCTTAATTTAGCGTAGTAATCCCTATGCTTTTGTTACATTTTTGTTTTCGCTAAGGGTAATTGTTTTTTGTTGCAGATGTCAAACCTATTGGAATCATTTGTTGGATATGCCAACAGAGTGAGTCATAGTTCACGGAAGCTAACTTTTACGGCCTGGGCCATCTTCGATCCCAGTGATGAGTTAGTGAGTTTCAGAGGGGTATGTATTGGTCAGTCAATGAATAATATCGTTGAATACAGTGCGTTGATAGAACTCCTATCTGATGCCATCACACTTGGCATATGCCAACTTGTCGTCAGGCTAGACTCACAACTCATCATTCTACAACTCACTGGTATCTACTTTGTACGGAATCCAGCTATCTATCCTATGTTCCTAAGGGTCAGGATTTTGGAAACACAGTTGGATTTCATTCAATATCAACATATTTCCAGAAATTTAAACATTAACAGACTCATTGGAAAATTATGTGTTAGATATGCATTTACGACATTTATAAAAAGAAGCATTTCATCAATATTTGCAACAGGATCATGTAACTTAACCAAAATAAAGCTCTGAAAATAAAAAATACATATATAACTATTTATGGTTTATACATAATGTTCTGCAACCAAGAAAAAATCTGTCAAATGACCCAAAATTCAAAATTCTAGGGGGCACCCTAGTCTAATGATGCTAGTGATAACAAGTCACCACATGTGCAATCATGCGTAAAAGCCTAGTCCATCGACTCAACACACCAGTAGTATGTCGTTGCAACCTTAGAGGCAGCTTGTCAGTCCTCACATCCAGAATACCAAGAGTGAGACCCTTGACCTGATCCTGTAATGTTGAAAGAATCTCGGCCACATCAAGGTCGCGGAGGATGGCCCTCCCCACAGCCTCTCTTGCCGTAGCGACAGCTGGTGCTCTCAGGCATACTGTTGATCGAACTGGTCCAATGTCTACATGAGCACATGATTTTGTTTAGTATTGATCAAAGAAAGTGTAAGAACATTATAAAAACAATAAACAGAGATATGGTCAGAGAATTTACCTATAGCACCCCACTGCTCACCAGCTGGCAGCACCAAATCTGGGTCACCCTGAAAATCCATGCCAGTATATGGAAACTTGGCATAAACCATCACGTGACAGTCAAACCACTTGAAGAAGGTATCAGAGAAAGAAATCTAGGACTGGCTGACATGTCGGGCCATGAGGTCAACCCATCTCTACATCCGTGGCTCAATCGGTGGAGGTAAACCAAGTGAAATGTACTGCGGCTGCATCAGTGGGATTTTTTCCAAGGCAAAAGCGGTCAAAATAGAACCATAGCCAAAATTATTGGATCTTTCACTTTTCACTTTGGTCAGTTGTTCTTTCATCATGGAGAGTACTGCATCACACTAGTTGAACACCTTTGGTTCAAGGCATTCCAAGGCATACTGCATATAAATCTTGTTAGCTATGTGAAGAGCCGCACTACCAGCCAGTCTAGCAAAAGTGAATAGAATGGTCCTCAAGGGCCAGTCAGTGACATCTTGGATGTTGATCTTGCCATCCGTACTCGGTTGAGATCCCTCTCTGCAGTACCGATGAATGTACTCTCTCACGGATTCGCCCCCATGGGTAGAAACTGATAATGAGAGAGGGGCGCCATGCCTTGATAAACTGGTCAAAAAATAGATGTCCATGATAGTCAAGGGGATAGATTTGCCCCTGATCTAGAACACCTGGTTGGTAGGATCCCAGGCGTCGAGGAAATATTGCAACAAGTTGATTTGTTGCCTCATGCTAGAGATGCGAAAAGACTTCAGCAGGCCACAGTTCCACAGTGTAGTTACCGTACCCAGATCATGTAAAGAAACCATGTCCTCTTCTTCATTCTCGTGTTCTCACCATGTAACAACCATTTTTCTCCGATGAATCTCTAAAAAACAAACAAGAGAAGAGTTAGGATCCTGATTTAGCAAAAAACAGGCAAAAATTCCATGAGAAAATAGTGTAAAAGTTCCTCCTTGCGCCCATCGCACCCCAGCAGTGTACTGGGAGTGATGCATACTAATTGGCTAGTGACCAGTCCAATATACATCACACCTTTCGATATAGGAAGGGTGCAATGGGCCAGGGAAAATTGTTCAAGCCCCAGGGGCTCAGCAAAGTAGGGAAACATTCTCAACATTCAAAAAGGAAAGAATGCAACTGAAGAGCTCAAGTTTAGCTCTTACCTGGTCCAGATGGCACCAAGAATCATCCACAAAATCTCCCAGAATCAGCTAGTGAAAATCAGGGGGGAAAAGCACCTCCAGAGATCTAACAAACCAAGTTCAAATGAAATGGTAAAATGAGAGGTAAAAGTCGCTTTTAAATAACGATTCACGTAATTCAAGTAAGGTATTAGTGTTTTAACTCATTTTTTTCAAGCATGTGTTTTCATTTCTAATCAGTTTGATGAAGCAATTGAGCAAGTAGTACTACCATTGAAAGAACAAAGTGCTAACGGTGAATCAAACAACCAATGACCATTATCACGAGTAGTTTTTATGTGAAGTTCAAGCTCGTTAAAAATTAAACCTAAGCAATGAGAAAATGTTTCCCCCAGAGTTTAAGCTCATTACAATATGAACCAATCTCCAGTAAATAACCATTTTGAATGCATTATCATCAGCTTTTGAGCCTTGGTCATGTTCTCATCATCACCTCCACTCTGTTTTAGCTGATCATACACCCCCATTTGATTTTTTACCCCTTTTGAGGAACATATGTGATGAGTGATATTGTTAGCCATCCTTGTGACACTGCCATGATTGGAAAGTTCCAAACCTTACCTGGAATCAGCTACTACCTGAAATTATCACTTGTTCCTCAAAAAACAAGTCTCCTTTAAGCTCTTCTCACCTGACTCATAAAATATGAAAAGATTTCCGAGTGATTGGCTTCTCCAGCTCGTTAAAACAACCAGGAGTTCTATTCCCTCCTCTAGATTTTAATCTTTTTGGACCTGAGGGATTATTACACAAAAAGATCGAGCGCTTGTCTTGTTCGGCTCGTTAAAACAATCTAAAATTCATCCCTTTCGTATTATTTTACACTTTTTCGGACTTAAGGGGTTATATGACAAAAAAGAATTATTGGAGTTTCCTTTCCATCCCTTTTCAGACTCTCTAAAATTGAAAAACGATCGAGTTATCATTGTCATTAAACTTGTTAAAATCAATAGCGACAAACTTGTCCAAATGGACGAGAACGAGTTTCACTGTCGCTAGGCTCGTTAAAACATAATGATGGGTTCGCCCGAAGGGCGGATTATAGAACAAGCATATGTTATCCTCCTCAAGCTTGATAAAAATAAATAGGTACTGTTTAGCAATGATTGGGGAAAATTGGGAGGAAAACTTGAAGAAAATTTATTGGTAGCAAGTTGCTCTTGAACATGACACTTTCACTCCACGTCCGAGTCGGATTAGGTTATTCCATTCACCAGTCATATCACCATTGATCTGTCGTACCATCTATCTTTGGATTTAACACTACTAATCCATTTTCAGTGTTGTCGGTATGTTCAAGAGAAGTTGCTTAGAGAATTCACATGTGTCTCATCTGCTACAATACATTCACACTCCATTCTTTCATGACCGCCACCCTGAACCTTGTATCATCATATCGTTTTCACCTCCAAAATCATTTGCTCCGTCCTGTGTCGTATATGTGGGATTCATTAAGTCCCTCCTACAACAGGTTGGTTCTTGTCAACGTCAGCTCATTATCCAAGAAGTTGACCTAGGAACAACCCTTTCAGTACTTTGAAGCTTGCATGCCTCAATGGCAAGTTTCTCACTTCCGGCAACAGGTTTACATCAATGGCCTTCAATCGAAAGACTTTTCATGGTGGTCGATGCCAAGTCCCTTTTTCACACCACACGAATTGTACTGTAGTACCTTGAGGTTCTTCATCATTATCAATGATTCCTCTCGCGCCTGTGAACAACTTACATAATTGGCTTGTAATAAGGTGATGTCTTTCTGTGTTCGACTCCAGAACATCCTTCACATGGATTGACTTGTACTCCATGAAGATTGAATGAGTTTTAAGACCCTAGATCTAGTTTCATCCATCCGGGCTGTGATATATTCAGGAATATAAAGACATCAAATGTACATCATTACCGAACAGATGATCATCCGAATCAAAGGATGATGACACCATCCGAATCATCAGTCTGCTACACAGACGATTGTGTGTCCTATGTACATGAAAATGAATTTATAAAGCTGAGCATGGGAATGCCTACCTTAGCTAGATCATGAAAAATATTATGAAGATAATGTATTGTATTGTATCTTATTACAGGTCGCCTTCCAGCTCGAAAAAACTTCAGATCCTCATGATAAAGCATTTCACCTGACATCAAAAGATTAACGACCTCATGCTTTAGGGGGCAATTGTTATAAACATTTTTGGGAACTTCAAACCCAATCATACATGTCCATAAACCAATGGCTCCTAATTCCCTAAAAGTGTTGCTTCATGCCCTAAAGGAACAAGGCCAGCTGATTACATCATCTCCCAGAAGTTCTCCACAGAAAACTGCTCAGAACTGGTCAAAACTGGACCATACAGACTACTAGTGCAAAGGGTGCGATGCATCTCACCTGCTCAGTGTAAAGGTTGTGATGCATACTGGAAAGCCCTTCTGTAGGGTGTGATGGGCGAGAGTAGACAAATGGCAGAGCCAATTTGCAAGGTGGATCATTATGGAATCTTCCAAAAACTTCTCTTGTGACACTTGCCTCTCTGAATTCACCCAGGGATGAGTAAGAGATCATCAATCTCCAAGTGGAATCAAGAACTATTAGAGAGAGGACACTAATAAAAAACCCAGAAGCTGACTCACCCCCCTACAATCATCTATATATGGATCTCTCATCACAGAGATCTAGAGGCTAGAATCTTGTATCTTGTAAGGAAGTGTTGTTGGTTTCTTGGTTCAATATCATAGTGTTGGGTGATCTAAGCTTTTCATGAGGTGAAGAAGGGCTTTCAAGCTGAGAGGATGATGCTGGGTTAGAACAATGGGTTGTAACACTCTTTGCTCTTCTTGATATTAATAAAGCTATTTAAGTTTTCCTCCACATTCTTGTATGTTTGATGATATATGCATTTGTGTGGACAATACATATTTGATCCTGTATTGTTTATGATTGTAGATCTATGTTCTTCGATAGTATTATGATGCTTTGATTCCACAGGTGCTCTTTGAAGCTGGGTAGACGAAGAAGGAGTAACAAAGATCTATCAAAAGGGAGAGGAACCAAGCAAGGAACCAAGCACAAGATAGAGGTTGGCATCCTTTGTTCCCCTCTTATCTATTTCTCATAAAGGAAAGCAAAAGTAGTTTTAGTTAGTTTGTTTCTAAGATAGCTACCAGTCTTAGTGGGACTAGCAGCTCCAAGTGGATAATAGATTTCCCAATAACAGCTATGCCTCTTTATTTCTCAAAGAATGGAGACTATACTAGATGGAATTTACCCCCATGTGTTTTTCGAAGATCCTGAGGTGCATCGTAAGTAACGAAATGATAAATCAAATTACAACTCCTCTTCGGTAGTGGTAAGTGATTTGGAGATATCGAGGTAGAGCTCTAGGTCTTATGTAAGATAGAAAGTATAGTGTACATAGAATTTAATGCATGGACAAGGAATCAATATATACTATCTCTTATGTGGAAATATGGAGAATAATTACATATATAACAGATAATATACCCTATCTCTTTCTATCTTTATCATTTGTGAAACTAGAAATAATAACCATAAGTGCATGTGGACTATAGGCTAGTAGTGTCTTTTAAGGTGGCACAAAATACTGCACTCTCCCAAGTCTCAAGTGCTAGTGTCCCTGGAACTTTGACTTTACGGACTATAACTAGATACTAACTACTAGCCATTATAGAGTCATTATAGAGTCGTTATATAAAGAGAATAACTATAACTATTTTAATAGAAATCTAGATAGAACTTATCTTTATCTTCTGCACTTACGTTTCTTTCTTCTACACTCATGTTCAGGTTAACGCACTGCTATCAAATAGAGAATATAGGTTTCACTAGCTAGAACTACTAGAGAAATAGATTGATTTCACTATGCTTACTGAAATGCTTAGTTAAGCTAAGAGAAAAACAATGAGAGTAAGGCTTAGATAAAGCTAATTAGTCTTATCATACTAGTTAGTTGTCATCATAATTGTTATTTGTCATCTTGTCCAACCAAATATTATTATATTTCTAATGATTTAATGTATATGTGGCTTCACGTATACTTCCATTGGATTATAGAGGATTAGAGTTTCCCATAGGCATTGACTCAAAATCAATTTGAATTGGAACTAAGGCTATGGAACTGACTACCTTTTTTGCACTCTATGGAGAACTTACGACAAGCTTGAATAGAACTACATTCTCCCATAGGGCTAAGACTTAAGCTAGTCCAGTTCAGAGGGAGCTCTACTTCATGTTTGATTTTTCTTTCAAAATGCATGTTTCTAATAATGCCATTTTATAGCTATTACCTTTTTGTAACTTCTTTATTTCATCCATTCAACTTAGACAAGAGTTGTTGGATTAGGGGGAAGGAAGAGAGAGAAAGGAAATATCAAAAAGAGGAAATAAAGACATAAACTCCTGGCATCAAGTACCACCATTGAGTACCAGCATCTATTTCTTCTTGGCATCGACTGCATTGACTATTGGGATCAACTCTAGGATCACCTATTTTGGACTATGGCTGGGGTGCTACTATGCCAAAGGACTATTAGAAGAAGGGGTATATACTTATATGGGAACTAAATACTATTGACTATTGCAATGCCCTAGAAGTTATATAAGATTAGCAATGAGAAGGTTTTCTTTGAATTTACGTACCAATCAAATTTGATTTAGTAGTATGAACTATCACTTGAGACTTAGAGTGTGAAAGTCATAAGATACACTTCTATTAGTCCTTAGAGTAAGGTTGAGTCTTAAGTAGTAAGTATTGGATCACTGTATAGGATTAGCGGAATATCCTAGCAGATTCTAGATTTACTAGCAGCTATCATCGAACAAACATCATCAAACTAACTATGAGTGTAACTCACCTTATGCACTAACTGTTACAACACTTCTGAGCGGAGCATCCCATGAGTATGGACCTTTGTAGGCATTCTGTTGTATGTCACATGGGTAACATTGCCTTTCTCTCGACCATGGAGTGAATAAAGGGTACTTCTATAACATGTTGTGTGGAATCCCACCTAGATAGACTTCAAGCCAAGTATTAAAGCCAATAGATTGCATGTTTTTTGTGTTAATGACAGTCTCCCATTAAGCTAATACCTAATCCATATTTGACTATTATATTCTATGTATATCTAATTTCATTTGTGTTGTATTTGTGATTTTTCCATTAATGAGATATTTTCTCATTCTGTTGTCTTATATCCATGGGAACATAGAATGATCACCTCTATTGTCCAACTGGGAATGATCAGTTGCCTGTGATTGGTTGCATGTAATACTAGGCATGGGGGCAACTTGGCACGTACTAGAGCTTCCTGCACCTAACTACTCTTACCTAAGAGACTAAGATAATTTCATAATATCCTATATATATATATATATTAAGGAGATCTCCATTATTATTTGTAATCAGAAGCTATAGGTGCTAGGGCTAAAGGTGCAGCCTGAGGATGTAGGCATCTTGGGCTGTCTGTGTCTCCCGGCTAGTGGGAACACTTCATGCATGGGTTTTCAGGTGATGCACCACCTCTCACTAGTTCACTTCCCCCCTTTGGGTGCTCAAATAGTGCAGCAGCCACAGTGAAGTATCCAATTCCATTCAGTGGGAAGACTTCATGCATGGGTGTATCAGTTATCAGGGTAGTAATCCACCCCAACACTCTTGGTATGGGATCTAGATTTCACTTCTATATTCTTCTCGTATCTGTACTTCCTTCACTAAAAGATGTCTATTTCATAAATAGAGAGTGTAATGAAAATGTTGCATTCTTACTAGAAAATCAAAAAACTTGAAGTGGCCCCTACCCATAGCTTATGGATCACTTTTCATGAACATGTCTCCTTCCTAGGCATAGTGGATCGAGAACTACCGGTCACGTATCCATCCTGTTCACATCACTGGTACCACACGGAAAACCCAACTGCATCTAGGGCACATGGGATCTATCAATCATGCCCAAAGGGAATATGTAGGGAATATATCCCCCTATTCTTATTTATGAAGTCTCCACTCTTTTCATAATATAAAAAAGCCCAAAGCTTAAGATTGCATATTATGACAAATTACTACATGGCAAAGTGAATCATAGAGATGTGAGTAGCACGTAGAGATGTGAATAATATGTATAGAAGACTGTTGTATAGATATGTAGTATATGGAATGGAATAATGAAATCTATCACTGATATACCTCGTCTGTGTTGTAAACTTAGAATGTATGTAGGAATGAGTTAGGGGGAAATGGTTCCACCTCATGCTACTGGGCACAACACATTATATCCCTGATTGACTACCTGAGACCAGGTGGCCCATTGTTTTATGCACATGGGGGAAATGAGAAAGCGAGCAAACAGTAGCCAGATAAAACACCTTCAGCTGTTAGATCATTAGTATAGAACAATTATGCCTGATTCTAGATTCTAACAAGCACTGACACTACTTGTTGGTGGCACTAGCTTCATCACTGACAAGCTGCACTAAATGTAGAGCTCATTCATACACCAGAGCTTCCATATATATTCCCTATATTTTTGATGTAGGATTACCACTCTTTCTATTGATTTTCTCTTAATAGAGACGTCTTGAGTTTATGCCCTATGGTGTATGGTGCCTTATGACTTCCTAGAATGAGCTTCAGATTACTTAGGCAAAGTGAAATGTATATATGCAATATCATAGACAAGGGACTATGCCAAGGAGGGACTATCTATCAGTAATGCAAGAATGTCAACTCGCTTGGGGACTATGCCAACTAGTAACATAGGGTTCTCTCCAACGGGTGGGCCTATAAAATAGGAACACCTCCTATCTATGTCTCATGGGTGTTACTATATTTCAGAAGTCTCTTAGTCCAATGGCAAAGTGAAACATAGATATGTGGTATCGTATTTGGATTATTCCCCTTGTTCCCATGGGTATTAGTCCCCATTAGCTTATTCATTCCCCCTCCCATAAGGAATGGATACAGAAAAGTAGTAATCCCTTCTAGCTTATTTGTTTACACTCAACTCTATGCCTACTTATTTCTTTTTCAAGGAATGGAGACTTCAATAAAGGTATCTTTCTTATGATACTGGTGGTGATGACCTTAAGGCTAGAGCACTGGCTGGAGCTTCTTTCTAGTAATGACCTTATAGCACTGGCACGTAGTCATTTAGTCCATATTACCAGCCCTATGGATTCAATACATGTTTTTTATTATTGGAATGAGTGCTAGATCCATTGGACCATGGATCACCCATAGTCTCAGCCCCCCTAAGGTCTTAAGACTGAAAACCAGAAGGTCACTTGCTGCCTGAAGCCTTATTAGCCCATTATTATTGATGTCTTTTTTTTATATGGAACCGAGCCCCGATATGACTGGCAGGTGTATGGCAAGGACCCTCTGACAAGGTAAACGTTGAGATGTGCTATATCTATTTATATTCTTTCCCCCTTTTTGATTCACATTAGTTGGATCAGACACTTTAAGAGTAGTAGTAAACCATATTCATTGGAAGTGTCCAACAAATTGATTTGTTGTGCCTTCCCCGAGTAATAGGGCTACGAGACACATAGGATGATAATATAAACATAAGCAACAATCTCATTCGGCATAGCATATATGGCGAACTTTTCCTCGAACTAATGGCAAGGACATATATATGCAAAAAGTTCAACTGAAAAGGAGAATGGAGGCTACGACGGAGCTTCTAACTTTTGTCCTCCTGTATTGGCTATTTGGTCTCGTCCCTCTTCTGGTCTCATGCCCTTTTTCTTGGTCTCGTCCCACTTCTAGCCTCACCCTACCTAGTCTCACCCTCCTTGGTCTCGCTCGACTTAGTCTCATCTGACCTGACTTCAATCTTCATGGCTTTCAACTTCCTCACGTTTCATGCGTACCTCAAAATATGTTTCTTAGGGTCTAACCAATAATGAAGGAACATGTTTCTTAGGAGCCACCAACCAATCAAAATGGTCTGTAGTGAGGGTCTTCACCCTGATCAACTTACCTGACCTAAAGCTATCTTATCACGAAGAATATCTAGCAGACATCACTTTCTATTTGGGAATAAGTCTTTGCCTTCTGACTTGCCTTCTTATTAAGATATCCCATCAGCCGAACGAGATTCTTTCTCCTGATCCTATGGAGCTACTTCCTCGCTATCTAATACCCATTTCCCTCCCACTACCCATTACCCAAACTACTCCCTCTTTAGCTACCAGATCAGGGAAGAAAAGACCCATTAATGTAAACCTCTTTTTAAACCTCTCTAATTAATCCATAAATAGCTAATATTGAAGAGATATTTTCCATCCCACTCTAAGGTAAGGGTGAAACCAAATGCTCATATACAAAGAACAAGGCCTAGATTTATTCCCCCAAAGTGGAACCAGAGCTCGACTAGATTTATTCCCCCAAAGCCTGACCCACCTCTGGACTATTTGTGGGGATGGATACAGACGGTAGTGGGGTTGGTAGGATGTTTTGTGGGGCTGGCCTAGCTCCTGAGCCTACCTAATTGACTTCTCTTATATAGAAAGGGCTTCAGAATCTCTAGATTGACTTATAGGAAGGGGTTGATGGGAAAGGAAAGAATGGACAAGGAAATAAAAGAATGGTTGGCAATTGACTTAGATAGAAATGCTATCTATATTGACTTAATTATAGGGATGGATAGGGGATCTATTTCTAGAGGGATGGGGGGCTACGATCTCTGGTTTTCCTTTCTAAGCATATATATCTGGCTCACTTTGGTTCTGACCTAACTTGGCTTGGTAGGGCTAGAAAAAGAATACTTATATTAGGGTGCCACTGCTTACTTATTTCTAAGGTTTGGCAAGCTAGTTTTGGAGGGGCAAGATAATACTTCTATTAGGGAAACGACTGAGCCTAGCATTGACTTACTTTCTGTAGAGGAAAGAGAGGACCTTGTGGCTATGGGAAGGGGTGGGGAAGAGAAGTGATCTCTAGCTATAAAATACGATATTAGTGACCGGATATAAAGAAGTATTGAGATCATTTGGGAGACATGGATGGCCCATTCCATAGTGCTTTTATGTCATGTCAAAAGAAAAGAAAATATTGTCTACGCCCACGCCAAAATACATGAGAAATCACTCGAGGTTATCACTTGCTTGGAACTATGAGAAAAGTGAGAAACAAGGTGTAGGAAAAGGACTAACCTCGACTAAGCCAATCCTCTAATCCATCCAAAGTCTACCCGGTCTCTATCTCAGAACCAACTAAGCCAATTCACTAGGTATCATCTAAGACCAATAGGGATCTCTGTAAGTGACAATCGGTATAGGGAAACTACTCATTCTATTCTTTTCCAAGCCGGGGCCTATATAATGTTGCCTTCTCTTTACTTTATTTATAGGGTGGAAAGAAAGAAGTGGGGTGAGCTTTGTGAGCATTCTCAATTTACTTTCTTTATAGAAAGAAATAGAAATAAAATAACTTACTTACCCATCATTGCTATAGAGGGTTAGCCTCACTTTCTTTTTATGACTCCTTTTTTCTTGAACGCATGCTTATTTGATGGTTGGCTTTCTTCCTCTCAAAATTGGCAGCTCCATGCCTCCCTCATTCATAGCTTGACCTCATGCCCTTATGAGTGGGCCAAAAAATGAACAGACAAATACATAATGAAATGAATAAAAATGTGCGAGGAAAGCCTCTGTTTGAGTATCAGAGGACTTTTCTTGTGTAGATGCAATGGGGAAAGCTACATCAATAGGGAAAATGGTTAGAACGCCAAGCACACCTGAAATGGGTTGTGTCCAATGGATCTGTGGAGGGCTTAGTTGTAGCTTTGTTGAACATATATAAGGCTCTCATCCAATGTGCATGGATGCTTGGAGTTGTACATGTGCAAGATATGCCCAATCATCCTGTTGAATACCTCTATTTTCTTATCAGTTTAGGGGTGGAAGGTGGTCAATTTGGTTAGCTTGGTGTCCATCAAAGACCATAGGCTAGCTCTCCCTATCTGAAATAATGGTCCATGGAAACCCAAAATGAACCCAAACATGCTTGAAGAAGAGCTTAGAAATGGCTTCTGTTGTGATACTCTCTTCTTGCAAGGTACTAGAATGGCCATCTTATAGAATTGATGAATAACCACAAAGACACAATCATTACCATGCTTGGTTGAGGGAAGACCTAACATATAATCCATGAAGATGGACTCACAAGGCTTGTCTAGGGTAGGTAGAGGAGTGTAAAATCCCTTCTTCTTGATGGGAGGTTTAACAACTGTATAGGCGGTGCATGACTTGATGTACCTGCTAACGTCCTATCGGAGTTTTAGCTAATAGAAATACCTTTTTTGCAGCACTGCTATCGTCTTCTCCACACACCAAAGTGCCCTGCCACCTGACTATAATGCACTTCCCAAATAAGCTTCACATGCTCACTTGAAGGGACACAAAGATGGCCCATATTTCATAAAGGTGCATGTATCCTGGAGGTGAAATTATAACTGCACCCAGGGCCTGATATGTAGCAGTGAAGTTAGGGTCATCCTCATACAATTGGGGCCACCCTGAGGTGTTGTGGCCATAAGAGTGAAAACTTTGTTGTCAATGCCACAACTGGAGGCTGGCTGAGGTAGTCTGCAACTTGATTCATTTTATCCTTCGTATACTTGTCACACTTATACCGCTTATACAAGCTCTATACCCATAAAACTCTATCCCACTCCACCTCCTCTCTCTATACAGCTATACCACTTCTCTCTAAACCTATATACATCCACTAACATCACTACCATCCATCCCATATTCCCATCATCCAACCCATCATTCCCATCATCACTACCATCAGACCTATCATCCCATCCCCCATCCTCCCATCTTCAAAAAGGCTTGAAGAGCATGAGTCTATTTTTGACTTATCATCTTGGCAGAGATTTTTGACTTTTAGCTCCTATTTTTCCATTTTCAGGAGGTAGAGGTTTTCACATATTTCCTTATCCTTAGTAGTCGAGTGTGCTAACGCACCCACTCATATGAACGAATGAGTTGACGACAGCCTTATAGTCGAGATTTCGTAATCTCGATAGGCTCACCCTACCACACCTCCTATTTTGGCATCTTACGGAGGCAGAGGTTTGGCATCACATCAATGCCTTCTCACTCTTGTGTGTGTGGAGCCTGCCCAATTGACTTCTCTTATATAGAAAGGGGAATCTCTCAATTGACTTATAGGAAGGGGTGGATGGGAAAGGAAAGAATGACCAAGGAAAGAAAATAATGGTTGGGAATTGACTTAGATAGAAAGGCTATCTATATTGACCTACTTATAGGGATGGATAGGGGAATCTCTTTATTGCACTCATGTTTTTGCAATGTGTCTAGAATTCCCCGCATGGAAGTAGAAGAATTGGAAGATTACTGCTTCTTTAGCAGTTCGAAACCAAGTCAAAATGATGGAATTGGAGAACAACTACACTTCCAATCCTCAGGCATAGATCTTGTGGTAGGATCTAGATATGGATATGGAAATTCCTCAGAATTATTAGATAGAATGGGCTCATGAACAATGAGGGTGAAATGGGTAACTAGATTCCCTTAAATAATGGTTTTCCAGTTCAAAGATAGAGGGATCACGTGCAGTATTTATCCAGTTCCTTGATCCATCATCTCGTAGTGCTGCCCCCTTACTCTCTCAACAATGCCCACCCAGGAAATCACTCAGTACAATGGACATTTGACCCACTAGGATCCATCCAATGGAACAAACCCTTGAAGAAAGGAAATCAATGTATCACCCTGAGATATAGGGAGAAAGGAAACTGAACTTGCTTGCATGTGGGGTGGTGGGATCTATCATTGGTAAACTAACATGTGACAAGAATTTCTCTCTTCCAGCAAAGGTATATCTCTACTGAAAAGGAAGATATTGATCCTGCACTCGCAAACTCACTTTTGATTTTTCATGCAAAGGAGGCATTTTCTATGCCTGCAAAGGCATTGTTCCTTCTTGGCCTACAACGATTCCTCCTGAGTAGATTGTTCTTGATTCTATTTATATCATGATGATTTGTGTCGAGGCTAAGCATTTTATCGTTCATTATGGGAATTAAGAAAGTCAAATTGAGGTGAAGCTAGTATGTCATGTTGACTGTGGATGCGCTTTGTTCAGACAAGTTTTTATGTAGGTATAGATTTTATGGCGCTTGATTCTTTCATTCATGATCGATACAGAGTAGGTTGTTCCACTATATATTATCTGCATTGGGCAAGCAACTTGGTAGGCATAGACTTGATGGTGTTGCTATATCTATATCTAGACATCGATGATTTATTGGGGCCTTGGAGGAAATGTAATGGTTGACCAAGCCAACTACCAATGATGCTTAGTGAATATTTATTGTAGGATGTGCTTTGTAAGGGCTCTAACCGACTCTTTCTGGTTGGGATCACTAGCTAGGGTGGATAATTTCAGTAACAAAGGGTGGGGTTTCCAAAATGATTAATTGACCATATACAACTTATTATCTAGTAGATGTAGTTATCTACATAATAAGATGGATGATAAGGTAGCCTGCCCTATCAATATGGTAAATTCTGTAATCAAGGGTGCGTAAGCATGCTTGACTAACAGGAGAGGGTGCCCCCAATAGGGATCTCAATATAAGGAGAGCGTGGTGTTTCCAAATTCTAGATAATGCTTACGTGGCCTATCGATGGATTTTGGGAGGAAGGACCTGCAAAAGCCTACAGGATTACTTTATGTTGGACAGGTTGAACAAATACCTACCTTTCGTGGGATCGTCAAAACTTCCTTATTTTATTAAATACAATAAGACTCTAGATATTTGTTGTACGACATAATCCAACAAGTCATATGGAATGGGTTATGGCATTACTCCATCAACTAAGGTTAAGGGAGGTCTAGTTCTTTAGGTAGATAAATGGAAATAGGGTAGGGGAAAGGCTTGATTCTTTCTTTGCCTACGAAGGTGTTCCTAGTTATGGGTATGACCAAGAGAAGGTTTGATGAGGATAGGCATGATGAGATTGGAGGTATAATGATGATTGGTAGGATAGGAAGATGGGAAGATGGGGGAATAGCTAAGGAAGAGGCATTTATGAGCTGATAAAAAACCACCTGGCCCAGCCTTAGAAGAGATGAAGTTTCAGTGAAACTCTAGCAACTCTAGGATCCACTTTGCCACATGACCTAATAGAGTGGGTTTGAAATCTAGATAACATAATAGGTTATATTAGCAAATGACATGGGTCTCCTAGTAAAGCATATAGTATTATAGGCACTGAGTGTCAGAGACCACTACTAAGTCTAGCTTCTCAGTGGGGGGGTAGAATGGGTCTTATAATCATGCAGAATACCACTACTCATTCATAACCATCATACTCCTTATATATTAGTGTAGCTATGATAATACACTCATAAGTTTACACATATAGTAATAACCCACAATTAGGCTATGATGGGGGCAAGGTAGAAGGGGAAAGACGCATATCCTTTCAATTATGGAAGGAGGCTTTACAATAAGCATCCCACTCAAATGTCATATCCTTCTTTAGGAGATAGTTTAGGGGACAGAATAGCTTTTAAAAAACCTATCAAAAATGGTGAAGAGTACCCACCTAACAAAGGAAGGATTGAATCACCTTTACATTATAGGGCTTTGGCATCTTAAGAATCACTTGGGCCTTCATAGAATCAACATTGATACCACATCAATAAATAAGAAAATCTAGGAGCTTCCTTGTAGTTGTTGGATACCTATACCATAGGTTTCATATTTCATGATTGGCAAATCCATATGCCAAATATGCTCTGCTTTGCTGACACAAAGATCACATATTTCCAAGGAAAGGCAAGGTGTGTACATGCCTTCATGTTTATTAAATTTTGATGGATGGTCCAACAGTCTAATCTGGATCATGCCATGTTTCAATTTTCTGTTGTAGAATAGAGAAAGAAGTCTGTCCAAACTGTTTAATCTTGGCAGATCAGTAGTTAGGCAGAGAAGCTAAGGTTCCCAATTGCTTAATCTGGGGCCTTAGAAGAAATAAGGGTAGTGCTAGATAGGCAATCAAAAGAAAAGCCAATGGAAAAGAAAAGGCACACAAGGGTCTGCAAGTCTAAGTGCACCCTCCAAGAAGAAACAAAAAATGCTAGGCAAATAGATGGGTAGGTAGATGGGGTTGCAGAAGTGGTGTTCCCTCCAAACTAAGTTTTGCTGATCAATACA
The DNA here is from genome assembly GCA_000404065.3 of Pinus taeda. Classification (NCBI taxonomy): domain Eukaryota; kingdom Viridiplantae; phylum Streptophyta; class Pinopsida; order Pinales; family Pinaceae; genus Pinus; species Pinus taeda. Next base: position 26,318 of record APFE030399646.1, read on the forward strand.
AGGAAAACAACACAATGGAGCATGTCTAACTTTCCTTTTCCTGATTTATCACTCATTACTAACATCCCTTCATCAATGGTGGTTATGAAATAAATTCAAGGTTTTATGTTGGTTCTTGATTCCTTTAAGAGCCACATTTCTTGTGCAAAATTCTTTTCATTTTGATCTACTCCCTAATACTAAGTTGTTTTCAAGAAAACTTAGTAATATCACTCCTCATTCACCTTCTCCCTTCATATTAACCTCTAACTTTATTATATAACTCCCTATGTTACCCTTTCCCTACTATTATAACACCATGGTGTATAAACCCTAAGCATTCTATAAATATCCCCTCCTTGGCATTATAGCCATATGATTCACTACCAGGGAATCAAATTAACATCTGGTCAGTTTGAGAACCCAAGCCTAACCTCTCTTCATCCCTCAGAAACTCATCTACCTAGTCAAACCCCCATTGTGCCTAAGAAAACTTAAAAAAACCCCTTTTCACCCTCAGACCCGCTCAAAAGGCAAAATGCATGAAAAACCCACTTTGTCCTCCTTATCCTAAGGTCGGGACCCATTTGCGCTTTTATATGAAATTGCATAAAAAAAACCACTTAGCCTAAGTCTTAAAATCATGCGCTATTTAGCAAAAATATATTGAAAAAACCATAGTTTTCCGCCTTATCCTAAAGTTTTCGGCTATGCGTGATTTGATAAAGAAAAACATTGGAAAACCATGAAATTCATTTGATATTCCTAAGGGCCACGCCGGGCACAAATCCCATCAAAAACAATTGTTTATTGCCCGCACAACGCCGTATCATCCGTGCAGATCATTGGCCCGTCAACCGTCTGATCAAGCCCTTTTCATCCAACGGTTGACGCGGATATCGGACCGGCCCCGACGTCTGAAGGATATCATCCGATATCTGTAAGAGGCTGATGTCAGGCCGGGTCCATGTGTCGCCCCCAAATCGTATCGGAGCCCCCTCTGACAGATTCCTTTCCGTATCAAAAGTGGTGCGATACGATACCGCCATGGTTTCCGGTTTTCCGCCAATCTGCCTGCCTACGTCAGCGCCGCGTCACTGCCTACGTCATCGCTGCGTCCGCAACCATCCATCCACCATTGCTCCACCTGTCTACCACCTCACCACCCCGTGGACCACTCATAGGCCACGACGTCACCTGATGACATCATGCTGACGTCATACGACCCGAACCAACCTGATGACATCATGCTGACATCACCCAAAAAAGGCGCGAATGTCCCAAAAAAGCCATATTTTGTCAATTTTCGCGTTCTTTTTGCACTTTTTGCAAAAACCATTGTTGCGCCCTCTACATGCATTTTACGACCAATTACACCAACCTGCTCAAATCGACCTAGAGACCTTCGGTGCGCCTACCCACCCGCATTCGTGACCTGGACCATCGAGTTTACCAACTATTTATCCCTGCGAGTCCTCTCTAAGCCTGGTTTTTGTCTGCAAATAACTAAAAACTCACTTAAGGCACTGAAAACGCATAATTCACCGCTGAATTCCCTGCACCCAATTCCCACTTAGAAATTTAACGGTCGAAATTCATTAGCCGAGCCTGTTTTAACAAAACTTTCATTGAAAACCTGCATTCTGTTCACACAGTTGTGAACAAGAAACTCGAAACCTACATTTAATTATTGAGGAAGGGCTGTTAAAGACAAGGATTTGCCTTCTCAAGTGACTGGAGCAGTATTTCAATTGCTGCAAACTTACCCTGTTATCCTTCATTTCTCAACTCACCTCTTCACCCAGGCAGTACTCTTTTTCTGTTGCCCAGTCTAAGTAACAACAGTCTACCTACAAAACAGAGTCTAAGTAACCATGGAGACTCTAGTTGCACCTGTGGCCCTCAATGTTGCTCCCTTAAATGCCCCTCAGAGAGAGCTGGAGTGGCAGGATTTGGCAGACCTGGATTACCAAATCTCAGAGGACTCTTTAACACACAGCAAGTTCCACCTCCACTTGCTGAATGAGCTTAAGGCCAAACATGTGGATGGGACAAACATATTGGGCATTTGGGATTCCTTCCTCCCAATCTTCAGGCTCCCCCAGGTCAACCAATTCCCTGACCTGATTCACCTATGCGATGTATGCTATGATCCCACTCAAAGAGCTGTGCTTGACCCTTCAGGCTCAGTTGTATTCTACATGACCCCAGAGGCCATTAGAGAGATGCTGCAGTTCAAGACTCAGAGGAAATTGGTTCCCTTGTCTTTATTGGATTTGATAAACCAAGGAGCTAAGATGCTGACAGATGCACAAATCACAAAGCTCAACCAATTGTTTATCAACTCTGACACTGTGCAGTACCCTCCTATTTTTGCTGGTTACCTCAATCAATTGGGTGTAGACCTTGCATATATGGTCAGTTCCATCTTGGGCTACAAATCAGTTGAATATATTGATGAAACTGTGCTGGTGATGATGACTATGTTTGCCCCTGGCAAAACTCCAATCTGTTATGACTATGCCACCTACATATCAGATAAGATGCATGAGCAGTTCATGAACCTGTCAAGAGAGAAGGTGTTCAGATACACCTCCTACATCTACCACTTGATTCTATATTATCACCATGAGAAATTCTCATTCATTGTCAAGAGAACGGATGCACAAGGCAATCCAAGATTAGTAGTGTATTGGAGCTCAGTGTTTCATTGCAGAGCCTACTCTCCATACACTTACTACGAATTTATAGACCTCTTCATTCACCCAGCCATGTCTTTGCTCCTAAGCTCGCCTCCTCCAAGACTGACTGATGAGATGCAGAGAATCCTGCAGTTATCCAAAGTGTACAGCATTGGGGATTGGTATTTTTACCAAAGCTACACCGTTATCAGAATATATGGTTGTGAGCTACCCCCATACAGACTGCCCAATTATGTGCCCATGAGACTATTTTCCCTTGAATATTTCAGGCAATTTGGGAATGCTGATATGATACACTTCTCAGGCAAGGGCAAGAAGGCACAGCTGAAGGTGAAAAATCAATTGGGCCACCTTGTGTTGAACAAAAGGGAGGAAGGCTGGAAAGAAGCTAATAGAAAGCTATAATGCCTTGGCCTGAAGACCAGTTTCCTCTACAAACCCTATGACCCCAATCACTCCATATCATTTAGAAGGGTCAAATATAGGCTCTCTAGTTATGACCATGTATGTTTGCCCCACATTGAAAAGTATGCCAATCAACAAAAATGGAAAAGGGGCACACTGGAGGAACCTGTCACACAAGAAGAACTCAATGAGAGAGCAAGAAGACATCTTTTGAAATTGGCTGACTTGGAACTTCCTGCACAGGTATTCTCTCTGCCAAAGCCTCAAGCAGGAGTAGCTACCTCATCCTCCACAGCACATCAGGAGGTAGTCCAAACCACAAGTCAAGCTCCCAGCAAAGGCAAGGAAAAAGAGATGGAGCAACAAGTACAACAGGCACAGGTTTAGCAACCCCAACAAGTACAACAGCCAGAAAAGGAGCAGCCAGGGCAGGGGGAACAGACAGCAGAGGCCCCAATGGCCACACAGCAGCAACCAACACAAATGGCACCTCCCAGGCAAGACTCAAGGATTGACTCTTCTGTCCTCCAAACCCCTCAAAGGGAGGATGTAAACAGGAAAAGGGACAGAGAGACTCCCCCTACTACCTCACCAACTCAAGGGGAGAAGAGGCAAAGGTTAAATCCTTTCTGTGAAGAAGAAATGCCAATGGGGCAGACTTCAGGTACAGGCCTGCCCAGCATGGAGGCCTCAGCCAGCTCCTTCCAACAAGAGCAAGAAAGAGTAGCAGGAGGAGAAGTTAGCTCCTCAGGCCAGCAAAGGGAAGGCGAGAAGAGCATGAAGCAGCAATTCAAGGAAATTAAAAGTAGAAATGAACCCCTGAGGCTGCAGTTATATAATCATTTATTGAAAATGGCTCCCACAAACCAGCAAAGAATCATGTCTGCATATGATGCACATGAGGGTAAAATGATTATGAGCCATTTTATACCAGCAGTGCAGCAACCACAGTCAGCTGTAGATTATATCATGACCAACCTTGAGGTCCTGTCCAAGGACATCCACCCAATGGATCAAATCGAACTACATAAACAAACGGGTGAGATGGTATATGCCACCTTGGCATATAAAACCTTGGTGAACTATAGGCTGCAAAATAGCCTAAATAACACCACTGCACAACTTGAGCTGGAAAGGGCTTCCTCTCAAGAAAAAGACAACAGGATCAAATCTCTAGAGGAAATCATAATAGAGCTTGGACATGATCCTAAAGATGTCAAGGCAGTGCAGGAGATTCTGAAGCTGAGGGATGCTGATATGGCAGCATTGAGAAAAATGATAAAGATCCCAGCAACTCTTCATCCTCAAACAGAAGAGATTGCCCAGCTCAGACAAGATAAGGATGCAGCTGCTATGTTGATTACATTATATAAAGAGCTCATCCACACTCAAGAGAGGCTGCAAGAAACAGAGGCCGCCCTACAGACAACATTGCAGCAAAAGGAGGCAGGGAAAACTTCACAAGCTCCTCCAGAAACAATTAATCTGGAGGAAGCTCCTCAAACCACTGCCCTTCCCACTCAGCAGACACAACAGGCAGCACCATCCACCTCAGCACCAACAACAGAGCAGGCTGAAAGCCTTGACATGCAAAAGCTGAGGAATGAAATTCAAGCCTTGGAGTATCAAATGTCAGAGTTAAATCAAGCCAAGGAAACTCTGGCCAAAATCAATGAGAAATATGACAAGTCCAAGCAGAATGTGGCTGAAAGAGAAAGGGAGGTAAAGGCTCTTAAGAAGAGAATAACTGAGCTAGAAAAAGAGCTCACACTGGACAAAGTGACATCTGAACTCAAGAGGGTCCTGTGGTCCAATATTGGCCAGTCCATCACAGACCAGTGGGAGTACATTGAGGCCATCCATGAGCAAATAACTCTCATTGGAAAAGCACACAGAGAGTTCCAACGGGCAAGGGCATCTCTAGGCAATATGCCTGAGATTGCCACTAAAATGATAAACGTGCTGAACTACAGGACAAGCTCCCAGCTCATCAAAATGGGAATTGGCAACAAGACTGAGACCATTTCACTGATCAAAATGGTCCTAACATTAAGGAACCTAGTTCAGACCCTGGAAAGAAGAACCCAGGATATGCAAGCAGATATCAACAAATTCCAGGACAGGTTCATGGCATTGCAAAACAGGGGTCTCCCTAGCTTGCTGGAGCCATCAGGAAGGCTGCTCTCACATGAAAAATATGCCAAGAGAGTGAACACTTTTGCTGGAAATCAAATTGCAGAAACAGCTAGTACATCAGCAGAAACAGGACCATCAACAGGACAGACCCTCTTCAACCGGGTGGAGAGTTTATTTTTATTATGAATGAAATCACACACTTGTTTGATGAGCCTCCCCATTTTTACAAGTATACAGAGGCGGATGAGACCATGGGGTCAATTTTGAGGCATCAATTGCCTACACAGGATGTGTGGGATAATTTGATACAATTACTGTTAAATCAAAGTCAGTGATTATGTTTTTACTTTTTGGAAATATTTAAGTTTTCATACACAGGAAGATAAAGACACATCAGCAGGTATGCAGAAAGAGGCTGATCCAACTCAGCACAAATATGCGGCCACCACAGCAGCACTGGCAGCCACAGGTGACAGGGCCGAGAAGCTACAGGAGGACAGAGCTGCACAGACACATCATTCAGCAGTTATAATAAAACGCTCAACCGACTCAGTGAGCTCCAAAGGTCAAAATTTTCTGACAGGAGTAAAGAGCATTTATATTGTATTAAAGGATTGTAATAACTACTTATCTACTACTCCTGTATGAGTTAAAGTAGATATTTATCTCTCAGATGACTCAATACCTGAGATATTTTGTATGAGACACTTCTATATATTCCCCCTCGCATTAGTTAGCAGGGGTTGGACATTGGATGTAAGAGATTGTTCATTTCTATTCTGCTTTTCTTTCATTGTAACTCTCAGAGAAGTAATACAAAGGATGATGGAATTTCCAAAGCTCTGTGTTGCTTGATGTTTTGCTGGTATTTAGCTGAAAGTTGCAGGATTCCTGCGTATCTCATGGCTCAATAAGCTTCTCTTGTAACTCTTTGTTATATGTTTGTTATCTTTCATATCTCTTTCATGTTTCCTGTGTTTAAACAATTAATAGCAAGGAAAAAGAATAGTTCAAGGACTTAATCAAAGATTACCCTGAACTCAATCTAAGCTATTTTTAATGTCTTTTCTTCAGTTATAGTAATGAAAGTGTAATTCTTAATTGCTACCCTTTCACACTATTTCATCACAGTGATTATTGTTTCAGGAATTCAAGTTTGCTCCTGAGGAATACATCCCTTTCTCACACCCTAGCTTAGTGAAAAAATCTTAATTTCTTTTCACTGGTTGTTTGCACTCCATCATCACAATTTAAAGTTTGTTTCATGAAGTATCTAAATGGCCCTGTAACTCCAGCTGCACCAAACTCAGGATTTCAAGAAACCAACAACCACAGACTCCATTGCCCAATGGATTAATTTTACCTGCAGAACTACATTTCAAAGCTTTCAGAAAAACATCCTCCCAACCAAACATAAACCAAAGACCTTCACTTCATAACTAGCCTAAAATCTCCATAGAACAGAGACAAACCTTAAAGAGAGAGCCCTCTCTGATTACAGCTGGGCTAGAAGCTGTAGTCCAAAGATTGGTTAGTGGTTACCCCGGCCGTATTCCCTTGGGAGTCATAGGGAACAACTTGGGTGTTAACATAAATGGCCACTCCACTGGGGACTCTTCAGGATTGAGAAAATATTGTATGTCTGCTAAAATTTCACTTGAAATCTGAATATCAGTCAAGAAGCCTTCAAAGTTGTTTCTGTACCAACACTTACAGCCTCAAGGAAGAGTTGATTCAGTTAATCTTCATACTCATTTTGAGATACATGTAGCCTTTGCAAAACCTTGTCTAGTCCTTGCAAGACACAAATTTTCCTAAAAAACTCAAAAAGACTAGCTCAGAAACTAGCTCCCAAGAAAAATCTTCGGTACACTAGGGCAAATCCTGACCCAAACCCACCCACTGTCTTTGAAAATCCTAATACGATCCCTAAATTCATCAAGAAGCAGCAAGGGCCAGATAATCTCACTGACCTGAGTCCAGAGACAGTTCACCCCAACCCCATCTCCACTCCAATCAAGGTTCTTTTTCACTCCACCCCTAATTCCCCTAGTTCTCCATCCACATCTCAAAGCCCCCTTCCCACATTATCACTGCCCACACATATTCCCTTGACCAACATTCTAGGTTCTGCTATACATGTTACCCCTGTGGTACCCATTGTTCCTTTTGTCCCAGTTGTCCTTGTCAATCCCCCAAACCTTGTGAATATGGCTATGAGATATGCACCTCTGCAATTACTTGCTAATCCTGCAGCTCTACCTCAGGATTACCAAGCCAAAATCTCATATTTTGACTCCACTGGCCCTTATCTGCTATTCAACATGCCAAGAGAATGCAGGATCATTTTGAGAACTATGAGATAGATGATGAGAGTGTGAGGATGAGAATTTTTGTCCAAAGCTTAACAGGTGATGTCCGAACTTGGTTCAGGTCACTTCCTGCAAATACCATCACAACCCCTAATGAGCTTTACCAAGCCTTCACCAATAGATGGGAGAAAAAGAAGGATCCCTTACATATACTTGGTGAATATGACATGATTAAGAGAGGTCCTCAAGAGACAGTTCTGGAGTATTGCGCTAGGTTCAACAATGTATACAATGCAATACCCCAAAACTTAAGACCTCCTCCAGATTTAGCCTTATACAAATTCCCTGATGGATTTGACCTTGACATGGCCTATCAATTAAAAGAAAGAGCCCCTCAAACCCTTGAAGAAGCACAAAAGGTTGCTGTCGTTGAGGCTAACCTAATTGCTAATAGGAATAGGGCAACATTAGAAAAAAGAGTTGCCTTCAAAGAGGAACCCTCAGCCTTTGACCAGAAATTGGATGCAATAATCTCTGGTATGAAGAGGTTGGGTGACAGGGTAGAATCTGTGGAGAGAAAGTCATCATGGGAGGCACCACCAAACAACTCTAACAGGAATCCAAACTTTAGGAGAAATCAAAACCCTAATGTGGGCAAGGCCAATACTGATTCAGAAATAAGACCTCCATTTCAGGAAAACTATGCTGAAACATCCACTTCAGATGAGCAAGTGGACGATACCCATATCCACCTAATGGGCCTTGATGATGAGCACCAAGTTTTCTTATGTCAAGAAGATCATGAAGAGGATGACATTAAACAATTGCAAACCAAGTCAGGTGAGTCATTTGACTTCAAACAAGGCTATGACACAACTGTTTATGAAGTTCACAAACAATACAAACTAAGAAGTAGAACTATAAACATAACACAGCCGGAAACAACAAAGGATAGACTTCAGCCCAAGAGTGCCATAGTAACAAAACCAATGAACACAAATGATTCACTCACAAAGGAAGTAACCATTGAAGAAGTTACTGAACAACTTCCCTCAACACAAAAGCCACCAGCTGCATCATCTTTACAGCCTAATCCAACAAAAGTTCCACAAGAGATGAATGAGAAACAGAAGTCCCAAGATCTAGTTGAGGATCAAAAGGAAACCTTACTAAACAAAGAAAAGGTGGTCACCCATAACACTAAGGTCCAATCTGAAAAACCCTTTGACTTGGGAGCTGAAATTGGCAAACTGAAAATAGCCATTCCTCTTGCAGAGCTAGTGAAGCAGGACATCTATAAACAACAGATTGAGAAGTCCCTCCAACTCACTCAAAACAAAGACAATGTCAATGTGTTGGATGACACCCCAGAATTGCTGTTTGGTCCGGAGGTTGATGGAAAAACACCAGGCACAGGGATATTACCTTTCTATGTTAGCTTGCATATCCATGATAAGATATTACACAATGCAATGTTTGACTCAGGCGCTTCTCATAACCTGATGCCAAAATTAGTCATGGAAAGGCTGAATCTAGATATTACTAGGCCATATAAGGATCTATTTTCATTTGATTCCAGCCAAGTTAAGCGTCTAGGCTTGATAAAAGACTTATGTGTATCCCTAGTCCAATACCCAAATAAAACAATCTTGATCGATGTTGTTGTTGTTGATATCCCACCCAAATATGGGATGTTATTATCAAGATCATGGGAGGCTAAACTTCAAGGATCCCTTCAATTAGACATGTCATATGCCACAATCACAGTCTTTGGTCAACCCAAGAGACTATATAGAGAGTCACTTATGAAATACATGGTCAGCACTGAAGAAAAGCCTCAAAACTTCCCCATATATGTTGTCCATTCTGACATAGACTCATATATCCTTTTCAATGACAATACAGATCACACAAATAATGAAGTAATCCAAATAATCAAACTAGATCAGCATATCAAAGAAGAAAATCCTGACAGAGAAACATTGGTTGAATCAAAAGATGGAAGTGTTCAAGAGAAAAAATCAAATAATGATGAAACCAAGACACTCAAACAAGATCAAGACTTTAATGAACAAACTGCTGCTCTAGAAACAAAGGTGATCCCATCAAATGAGAAGACTGTTCCAAAAGTCAAAGTAGATGAAGAACCTAGAATTCAAATCACAAGTCCAAAACACAGAGATATTATTCAGCCTCCCCTAGAACAAGAGATCTTTTGGTTCCTAGAATTTGATGGCTCAGTCAACAAATTAGGGGCAGGAGCTGGAGTTTGGATACATAATAAACAAAACAGCCATGCAGAGGGCTGGGCATATAGACTGAACTTCAGGTGTACTAACAACATGGCCGAGTATGAAGCTCTCCTACTAGGCCTCAAGTTAGTAAAATCCCAAGAAGCCATAAAAGTTTCAATACTGGGAGACTCAGACCTAGTTGTCCAACAAGTGAAAGGCAATTTTGTCACTAATGACAAAAGACTGAGGTCCTATAGATCTGCTGCTACTGAGCTACTAAAGTCATTCACTGAATTCCAGATTGCCAAAATCCCTAGGGCTCAGAATCTTCATGCTCATATTTTGGCCACATTTGCAAGTACCTGTAAGCTGCCTTTCGAGCCCCATCACTGTTTCACAGCTGAGATAAAACACAGACCATCTGTCCCAAACAATGTCAAGGACTGGCAGGTGTTTGATTATGACACACAAATAAACAATTTCTTGACTTTACAGGAAGAGTTTTCAGGTCTAAACATTGACACTGAGACAGCAAGTCAATCACAAATACATGATAAACACAATAACCAAACAATATCACCCAAAACAGCTAATCAAATGCTACATCCTACAATCTTCAACAAATACAACATACAAGAAATCCAACAAATTAAATGTGAGGAGATAGCTGATTATGAAACTGAAGTGATACAATTAAAGGACAATTTTCTTCCAATAGGCTTAGCTCCTTTAGAAGACATTTTTGACTCCAATGATGTTCCCAACAAACCAAAATTGCAGCCCCTCAACACTACCATAGAAGAGCATAACATTGGGACGGTTAAACAACCCAAAATCATAAAACTATCTGCCGCATTGCCTCCTGACCAAAAGCCTAAATACATTGAAATTTTTAAAGAGTTTCAGGATGTGTTTGCATGGAGTTATGAGGATCTAAAATCCTATGACACCTCTGTAATACAACACACTATCCCACTCAAGCTAGATCAGAAGCCATTTAAACAAAAATTGAGAAGAATCAATCCTATGCTCCTCCCAACAATGGAACAAGAGGTACAAAAAATGTTTAAAGCAGGCATTATAGCACCAATCAGATTCTCTGATTAGATTTCAAATTTAGTCCCCACAAGAAAGAAGACTGGTGAAATAAGGCTCTGTGTTGATTTAAGAAACCTCAACCAAGTATCCTTGGAAGATAATTACCCCTTACCCAAGATGGATCACATCTTGCAGAGAGTAGTGGGGGCCTCAAGGATTTCCCTACTCGATGGGTTCTCAGGCTTCAACCAGATCTTAGTCCATCCTGATGATCAGGACAAAATTGCATTTACAACCCCATGGGGAACCTTTAAATATGTTAAAATTCCGTTTGGTTTGAAAAATGCAGGGGCTACATTCCAAAGAGCAATGGACATTGCTTTTGCTAAAGAGATTCATGACTTTCTTGTCATTTATTTAGATGATCTCACACCCTTCTCCAAATCTGACCAGGAACATTTGAAACATCTAAGGCAGATATTC
>APFE030399646.1:59250-69986 GCA_000404065.3 Pinus taeda
AACCACTCAGTCAAAGACCCATGATATTGATCGATGCTGAGCACAAGGTGACCTATCAATAATGAAAATAGGGCCAGGGTGCAGCTCTAGGCCTGTCCTTAGAGCAAGATGTCGTCATCGATAAGGACAAGGCCCACCAGCAAGAAGTCAATGGAGACCTTCTCAAACCGGCACGACTAAAGGACCAATATAACTAATGTGATGATAGACATGGTACTGAAAACCAGGGATGGCCGACTAAAAAATGAGTCAAGAGACACTGCAGAGAGGCCAAATCAGGCTAACTTCCCTTGAACAAAAGCACGACTCAATGTGACTATGTGGCAGCATATGATGACTTTGTATAAGCTCGTTGCGCAGGAGGCACAAACAAACCCTCCATATGATTGGAAGAGATAACCAATCGGGGGAGAACTGACTTCACAACAAGGTTAAGGCATACCTAAGTCAAACTAAATCCCACCCAAGTGGAGGAGACTTTGTTTCGAGTGCTTTGTTCAAGGGCGACATGACTGATTCTAGCTGCCAACAATAAATGGAAATACTGTCCCATTCCCACTCTTTTTGGAATATATAATTTTTTTGGTGTTTTTCTTTAAAGTTGGAAAAAGAATAAAACAATGCTATAGTACAGTGGAAAGAACGAGTGTCAGTGAAGCAGATGACTTAGTTCCTGGGATTGGAACATTCCTATGCTCAATGCAGGGAGGCGAAAACTAGCCAGAGACACTCAAATGTGTGTTCCTTCCACGGGTCAAGGTGTGTCAAGCTACAGAGGTCAAAGGTATGCAAGTTTGATTTTGCAGTCGTCATGGTCAAAAGTTGGCTTAAACACGAGTCCAAGTGAATCCGGCTTAAGGCCAAAAGGTGCAGATAGTCAAAATGCAATGCAGTAGTACAACTCAACACAAAGGAGCCTCTAGGGTATAAGGCCAGAATGAAACAAAGAAGCAAAGAGGAATGAGTCTTCATCATATAAGTCATGGCGGGACTACAGAGGACTCCTGAGCCTACTCAAATTGGAGCAGCATGGGCAACAAATGTCAGTGAGGTGCTAACTAGGATGCCCATGTAAAGGATGGCTCTACCATCGTGTCATGATTTAAAGAATCGACAAGTGAAGATGGTTTGCAAACCATAACACGATGGGATTGACCCTATGGCGAGTGTATCGATAGATGGAGTCTAGTGTGCATGATGCAACAGAAAAAATGGCTTCCCTAGCCTATATGCCAGTGAGAAAATGATACCTGCCATGATGGGTCAGCAGTCTTGGAACCGTCTTGAAACTGTCGAAAACGTCCAAAATGTCCTGAAAATCAAACCATTCTCGACATTCCACGCTCCCAAGTTGAAAGTTATAGGAGACCAAACAAAATCAAGTTTTGAAAAAAAATTGACATTTTCAATGCTTATAAAAAGGTTTTTGGATTCACCATTTTCACCATTCGAGTTTGAGAGCAAAGAATTGGAGCAAAAGGAGCTAACTTCCCATATGCCAAATTCAACCGTTCAAATTCCTCCAAAATCTCCAGGTAACTCTCATTCTTAACTTGTAACTGATTGTGATTAGTTTTAGAAGTTTTAATTAATGTTTTACCATTGAGTTTTAATTAACTTGTAATATGCAACCCGCGTTAACGTGGGCCCTACACTCGACTGTGTGTAGAGGGGACCCTCCTATACACCGTAGACATTTCAGACATAAAAGCTAACGATTCAAATTGGTTTTTCTTTCAGGATGACAATCACCCGGTGAGAAAGAGAGCATACCACAGTAGATGAAGAAGTTATGAACAGTCCTCAGGCTCTGGATGCATTACAGGGATGCGGTTTGCTTAAGTTCAAATTACTAAATATGAAAGCAAACACACGTCTACTCGAGATGCTTCTTGATTCCTGGAACATCGAGGAGGATGATTTTATGATCGACTAGATGCCACTTAGGATAGAAGTGGAAGATATCTATTTCATTACAGGCCTTTCCCGAAGGGGAGAGGTAGTACATTCCCAGGGGAGAACACGGAGCAGTCTCTCGATCGAGGACTACGTACATATATATTTCCCAGGACATCTGAAGAAATTCGGAATTCAGATTTCCATCACACATGTGGCCAGTCTACCATTGAGGATGATCATGTTCATCATAGCTTGAGTGAATGGATCCGCTTCTCTGCATCAGGCGTCACGGCTAAACATGAGCGTGGCAGTTGACTGTCTCACCACAGTGTTTGATTGGTGTACTCCTCTTCTGGCTAGCATGAAAAGCTAACTCACTTCTATCAAGATAGGACAGACCAAAAACTTCAGCTATGGGACTATTTTGTGCTCTTTCTTCTTCGAGAGAGTCCCTGCACTTCATCCCAGAGTACCAGTTTCAATTAGTGCCCCACGAGATCCTCGAATGGGCAGGTGGGCTGACCTGATGAAACGTCTAGGAGGTGGGGAGGTCCCACGGACTACTTTCGATGACGACTTCTTTTCCTGGTGGGATCAGCAGATCATTGCCATTGATGACTACCCTTATGCCGGGTTGGATTTTCAATGAGATCGTGATCTAGCATTACCACCGACCGTAGCATGGGGCAACATTGGTAAGTGATTTTTGATTTTATGATTTTTTTTATTTTTCAAATATAATAATGAACTTTGAAAATATTTTTGATAGGATTCAAATGACTAATATAATGATCATGTTCCAAATATTGGGCTTGTACGACCAGATGAGTTCCCATGACAGAAGCGTCGCGGCCAAGGGGCCGAAGAGGTGGTTACAGCCACAGAACGAACTCTACACATAGTTCGGTAGAATTTGGTGAGGCTGACCCACCGAGTGTCGATGGCGGCAGTAGAAGACCTTCCTATAGAGATGCAGCGTCATGTGGTTAGCATGTCACTTGACTGGGTCCGCACTTTTAGGCATGTAGCCAATGCAGTAGTTTCCTACTTAGTCGCTCATCCTGAGCCGGGAAATTAGACATAGTGGACATGATTATGGGCATTTGAGTCCCAATTTTGTATATTTTTTGAACAGACTTATGTACACTCGAGACGCTTTATGATATATATATATATACAGTTTGACTTTTTGATGCTTAATTTATTGTGATGAATGATTGATGTGCCAGTCTAATGCTTGAGTAGTGATAGAATCAGCTAACCAATTATGAGATCTTGGAATATGCAAATAATTAATATAAGCAAATGATCTTTGCAACAACCTCACCCTTAAATACTAGCGATATAAACATGGATCCCTTACCCGATAAATGTTATTTAATTGTGACACTATCAATTGTGAATCAAGATAAACTACCAACAAGTCGATTTCGTGAGAAATTGCCTCAGATAGTAAATTAATGATGGCAGTATACTGAACCATATCTTTTGAAGCAGGACTGATGCATACTCTCCTTGATACCATCAATTGACCAGTTGGATAATACAGTACCCAAGCTGCGGAAGCGAGATTCCGAGTGTGCCGACTAGCACCATCGGCGAATCCAAAATAGACCAAGACATCCATCAACACCTGCCAAAGCAGACCAAAAAGTGTTGATATCAAAAACTCTTGACAAAATATGCACAAATATACATAATGTGCAAAGAAGCCATTGCCTAGCTGCTACTTAAGCAAAGTACTTCTTAAGGTAGAGCCCATTTCGAGGTTCCGCCAATTTGCTTCCTTCGAAATCGATTAACTCATACGACCCTTTTGTTAAAACTCATTTAATTATGAAGGGGCTGTACCACATAGGTTTGAATTTGCCTGCCCCCAAGGTGTTTTTATCTTGTTCATAGACCAAGACAAGGTCACCTTTAGAAAAGACATGAGGATGGACAACTTTATCATACTGGGTTTTAACCCTTTTCTTATGAGCCTCATTTACTGTGGCTGCATCTCGACGCTGCTCATCGAGATGTTCCAAGAGAAGGAGGCGCTCTTCGAGATGAGAGGTCTCTAGAAGGAGCTCAATAGCTAAATTCAGAGATGGAATTTCACATTCGACAGGAAAGATAGATTCCAACCCATAAACTAACTGAAAAGGTGTAAAACCTGTAGCAGTCTTAACAGAGGTTTGTTATGCCCATAGAGCTGGATACAACATAAGATGCCAATTCGATCTATTTTTAGTAATTGTCCTTTGCAGGATCATCTTAAGAGTTTTGTTCACTACCTTGACCTATCCATTGGCCTAAGGATAATAAGGAGACGAATGTTCCTGCCAGAAACCTAGTTTGAGAGCCAATTCTGACATTAGTTGATTATGGAAATGACTGCCATGGTCAGTGAAAATCTCTCTTGGGATACCAAACCTTGAGATAATCTAATTAAAAAGGAACAATGTCACTGTCTCACTATTGTTTTTATAAGTGGGCATGGCCTCGGCCCACTTCGTGAAGTAGTCGACGACCACGATAATATACTTGTGATTCGCTACTGAAGGTGGATGACAAGTCGTAAAATCAATACCCCACTTAGTAAAGGGACCGACAGTGACAACGGGAAAAAGAGGAGCTGGATGTGCATGCATCTTCCATGTATAAACTTGACACGGGTGGCAGCGTTTGACCACTTCAACACAATCTTTGAAGAGCGAAGGCAAAAATAGCTAGCATGTAAGATACGTTGAGCTGTAGCAAGCCCTGATAGATGACCACCACAAGCTCCACTGTGGCAATCATTTAGCATAAACTCTGCCTCCTCTAAGGTTAAATGGCATTGAAGGATTGAATCAACCCCCTGAAGATATAATGTGTGACCAATAATGATGTAATTTTTAGTGAGGTGACGTAATTTGCGACGTTCATCCTTAGAGAAAGCAGAGGGAAACTTCGAAGTCTGGAGATAAACAATGATATCTCCATACCAAGGGTCAAGTGAAGAGATGAGGAATAAATGTTCGTCAGGAAAGCTTTCCTCATAAACAATATCCTCTCCTCAAGGCAGCTCGAAAATTAGCTCGGAAAAAACCATAGATTTCTTAGACATAGCAAACAAGAACTCAAGATCAAATTCTTGTAGAATGACAATCCATCGATTATATTTTCCCCCAATCACTCGCCTACTGAGGACAAACTGAAACGGATTGACTACTGCCAAGACAAAAGTTTTGCGTAGCAGAATATAATGACGAAGCCGCTAGACAGTGTGGATAGCTGCCAAAGCCAACTTCTCAACCGGAGAATAGCAAATTTTAGGACCTATCAAGCCTCGGCTTAAGTAAAAAATCACATGCTCTATAAGAGTGTCATCTTCTTGAATAAGAACCATACCAATGGTTGATTCTACTGTAGCGAGATATAAAAGGAACTCCCTACCATAATCTGGTGGACTCAAAAGCGGGGCAGAGACTAATGCCTTTTTCAAAGCATCAAACGACCGCTGTGCAAAGTTGTCCCACATGAATGGAACCCCTTTGCGAAGCAAACACATAAACCCTTTAGTGATATCGACATAGTTCGCTAGAAACCATCTTAAGAAATTAACCTTCCCTTGAAGACTTTGAAGTTGTCGAATGGAGGACGGGGGAGGCAACTGGAGTATCGCCTCTACCTTGAAGGGATCAACTCTAATCCCTTCATTTGACACGATGAACCCTAACAACTGACCAGACGTAACCGTGAAAACGTACTTGTTCGGATTCAACCAGATTTTATAAAAATCACATCGCTCAAAAACCATTAGAAGGTGATTGGGATGATCAGTTCTTTTCGAGAACGAGCAGCGAGATCGTCCAAGTATGCTTCGATGATATGTTTGATGTCATGGAAAGCATATGACATGGACCGTTGGAAAGTGGCTCCAGCATTTTTGAGACCAAACGGCATCTTTCTGTATGTAAAGGTACCCCATGGACATATAAAAGCCGTCTTATGTTGATCTTTGGGACGGATAGAAATTTGATTATAACCAGAAAAACCGTCCATGAAGGAAAAAATCTCATTACCCACACACTCATCAATAATTTGATCAATGAATGGCATGGGGTAATTATCTTTCAGACAAGCTTTGTTTAAGTCCCTAAAGACGATGCATACTCAGATTGTTCCTTGCTTTTTATCTATAGGGACTCGATTAGAAACCCAATCAGTAAGAGGAATAGGGTATATAAAACCTGCCTTGAGCAGCTTCTCTACTTCGACTTTAATGGTTGCCACTTTCCTAGGATTAACCGGTCGAAGTATTTGACGAACCGGCTTAGTGTTTTCATACGTCTTGATCTCATGTTGAACTATAGAAGGATCAATTCCAGGAATTTCCTTATAAGACCAAGCAAATACATCTCGAAATTCCTTAAAAAGGTCGGTGTAAATTTGCACTTCTTCAGGGGAACATTCAATTCCGATGAAGAGATTCTCAATCATGTTAGGGTCCCTAGAGATGTTTATAGACATCGTTTCTGAGATCACCGATATATTACCTTCGGCACGAAAGTGTGCTGGAGCTAAAGGATTTGATATCTTACAAACATCACTAGTGAATAGCTTGGAGAACCTAGCTTCCACTTCCTGCAATGGAGGAAGGAAATATGAACAATGGTGTGAGTCTTCCCAAGGTCTATCTACACTGATCATCACTTCGAGGATTGCTTCTTCAGAAGGTAAAACTGTATCTAAGCAGTCCAAAGCGGAGGTGGAATAAAAGGCCCAAGCCAGGGCCACATAACCCTCAAACTCCTCTTCAGAAGAAGGAGAAAAGTGGTTGTCTGTGGAGTTAATGATAGACTGATATCTAAGCTCAGTTGCAAACATAGAGGAAGCCATTCCATTTACTTGTCCTTTAGCTAATGTGGTCATAGGTGAAGGCAAGGTCCAAGGGTCCGAAAAATAAAGAGTTCGGAAGAACCCTTCTCGAGGAGACTCCTTGGATGATGAAATGAAATTGATTCGAGCAATAGGAGAGGGAAACTCAAAGGTACTCGTCAATGAGGAATACATCCAAACTCCTATATTCTCCGTAGGCGGGCGAGGTTTATCCACTAAGGGGATATTAGAGTCAAAAGTTGCTTGAGGATCAACTGGACAATAATCCAATTGATCAACCTTAATGATTTTCTCTTCATGAGGAAAGAAGATGACATGAAATAGAGTCGAAACAACGACATCCATCTCATATACCCAATTCCTTCCTAAGAGGAGATTATAGTCTAGGTTAGCATCTATGACCTCTACTTCAACATTGACAACCTTTCCTCCAAAACATATAGGAAAGGCCGGGATAATCCCATGCGGCTTGTGAGAATGCCCATCAAACGCAGTGAGAAGGGTAGGTGAAGGAAGAGCCGAAGGAGATCCAATGGCCTTCCAGCAAGACATTGGCATGACACATGTGGAAGCTCCCTCATCAATAGCAGTGTGAAAAATATTAATCTTTCGGTATGTAGACTTTATTTGGAAAGACATGTGATGAGGGAGTCGCTTTTTGACATTTAACATGTCAAAAGTGAGCACTAAAGAGTTGGTTGGATCAACTGCCCCAATTGTTGAGAGTAAAGCACTTCGCTGAGCCAGACACGACTGGAGAACCTCTAAAGCAGACATAGCGCATGGACTCTGGGCCAAATATTCCACAATGGAATAATTTTGGGTGGCCCTAGCGTTAGGATTGATAGTCGCGCGTTTAGCGGAACCTTTCGGTATCCGTGGTATAGTCTCAACAAGGGGTCACTCAATATGAAGCTCGGTATTTCCGGGAGCAGTTTTGTCCTTGGAAGTTTTGGCTTCACCATAATCACATGACCAAGTAGCCACATGTACATTAGAACCCATCATGAAAACGTTCGATGATTTTTCCCCTTCCTAGCTGCCCCCTGAGGAGGTACCAGGATTTGAACTTGCACCAGCAAGCAATCGCTGCCCTTGGGGAAAAGGGTTGGTTAACATAGCTTGAGAACTAGAAGCCCCTTGCTGCCCTAAAAAGCGTTGAGTGTCATGAATCTTTGGGCAGAGATGAGTTAAATGGTCTCCACTACACAACTTGCAAGGAAACTTGACTTTATTTTTAGACTCATTTCTACCCCCACCAGCATTATTGCCGGATTTATTTGTGTCAGCCTTTGCATCCTAATTCTTTTTTTTACCTCGTCCTTTCTTTTTCCCATTAGAGTTTTGATTTCCTTTGGGGTTATCATATTAGATGGAATTTATCGAAGAGGTTTGGGAAGACGAAGTAGTAGACGATGTGACTTGGTTGCTTGAAGCAGTTTGTAATGACAGCTGCTGCAATTGGCTCAACAAGTTCACCGCATTCATGTCTACCGATCCAATGATACCATCCCCATGGGGACCTGGCTTCGACTTGGCTATATCAACCTTCGACCCAGGAGCATCTGGCAAGTATTTTTGTAGGATCCCAGACTGAGAGTAAATCAATTATAATTGTTGGGCCCTAAAAATAGCTTGCTCCTCGAAGTAAACTCCGGACATCGAGACATCCTTAGAGATCTCAGGTTGTAAAGATTTCAAAAACCATTCAAGACAGTACTCCAAAGGGATTTCAGCTTTAATGAGCCTCTTTCTCTCTCTCCATTCCTAAATATGGTCAAAAATGTGAGTTGCCATGTCCTGACGAAAATTGGCCAGAAGTTTAGTTCCGGCATCATAACGGACATGCAACTCGAAATGATTTAAGAAAATATTAGCTAAGTCGGAAAAAGATGTAAAGTTTCCCCCTAGCAACTCTATATACCATTTGGTCGCATTACCAGTCAAGGTGTGCTAAAAAAGTCTCAACCTAACTGAATCATCAATAAGGGAGTTCAACGAGAACCACAAATGAAATGTGGTCACATGGTCGCCTGGGTCCTCACCGCTCTTCCCTTCGAATTTTGGAATGTCCAAAGGAAGTTTGGTTGGGACTGAGGGCCAGGCCGGATTATATTTGATTGGATCGTTTGTTAACTTTGTGAGGTCTGGCAAGTTCAAAGTTGCCAGAAACGGAAGCCTAGGAGGACCTCAGGGGTTCCACCCAGACTGGGTGGAACTCCCAAAGTTCTGAAAAAATGGGCCTGGATTTTGGAAGGCACCAGGCTACCCGAAGTAACCTACAGAACCAGCTGAACCAAAAGGCATGCCTTGTGAGCCAGCATAACTCAAATTTTGACCAACTCCGGCCGCAAAACCTCCATAACTGGTGAAGCTTCCTCCTAAAGGATTATAAGGAGCAGACAACCCCTGATAAGGATCCCAAGCAGAGGCTAGGGGAGGAATACTTCGAAATGAACTAATCGTGGAGTACGGCCTATTCCCTTGTTGGCCAAGAAACGAATTCCCAGTTCCCATACTACTAATCGCAGGGTTAGTCCAACCTTGAAAAGGATTGATACCTTGTCCTAAAGAAGAGAAAGTCATAGATCCAATTGTTGGGTTAGAAGGTGGTATATGACCGCTTCCAAAAGGAAAACCCTGGAATGAAGCCGATCCACCCATCATGGATGTGGCAGCACTAAACGGAACTGGCAGAATACCCTGTGAATGGGTGCCAAATGGGAAAAATCCAGAACTAAAAGCATTGGTTTGGGAGTGTCCACTCGTAGAAGGAATGGAGGTAGTCCAAACTAAGGACGTGCTAGCAAAAGACCCGAATAAAGAAGCAGAGGGGATGGAAATAGCTCCTCCCCCTTGTATAGATACTAGAGTCTGCACAATCGTAGCACTTGTAATAGAAGCCATGCTTCCAGTAGTGGTCATCGATGGTAAGTGCATTATGTGACCTAGACTTGACGGTCTATGCGTTGGAGACCCAATGTATTGTAACACTTCTAGATGACTAGGAGGTAGGGGAGAATTTGGACCACTAACGACTCTGAGAGTTCTTCTACCTCTACGTTATCTTGCATCCGAAAGAGAACTCAAGAAAGTCCAGGAGTACTTCTCTCTTGTCCTGTGGAAGTACCAAGTCTATCTTGAGCACTGATGCCCCCGAGGGGAGGATCAATCCCCGATGCATCAGCTGCCACAGGATGAAACCCACTGGCAGTATTACCTCTGTTCATTCTAGGTGAAGGCTCTGAACTTGGTGGTGAAAGACCACAAAGTCTTCGAGACCGTCTAGGCGATCGGTTAGCCACTTTGAATTTTTTGTTAAGATCTAACTAAAGACTCAAAAAATTGAAAGCTATGACAACTATGAGCATAGAGCACACACATAAAGTCCCTAAAGATACCAACCAGTCAAACAACTTCCAAGTATTTCCACTCTGGGTGATTAGGACCAGACACCAAAATATGAGAAAGTGAAGTAAGGGGCCTTCCGAAGATAGTCTGGGATAATGACGGCCCAGTCCTATCACCGAAGGTAATAGAGGAAGTTACGTTGACCTCCTAACAATAGCCTGCGCCAGTGCAAGCCCCCAAGCTTCGCAAGGGTGCCCTCCAATAGTACCATTGGGAGTGATACAATGTCAACCTTAGGTGCCATGAGATTCCCCTCCACAGCCACCTATGTAGATCCCTAGGAGTAGCAACTAAGGTTACCAACTCGTATCAGAAGCCAGGTGGAATAGTCCTGAGGTAAATTCGGACAAGTAGGAGAGGGGGTATCTCTCTTCCCTATCTTTACAGACCCTCGTGCTTAACTCCCAGATCCAAAGCTTTCCTGGTCTTCCTAATGCTATTGGATTTTCACTCATTATTCAGACTCCTATGTTTGACAGTTTAAAATGGCCTTGGAGAGTTAACTCTCCACACACCTAATCCAAGGCCCTAAAATATCCTAAAACTTGTTGATGTAT
>APFE030399649.1:0-15272 GCA_000404065.3 Pinus taeda
AGTACCGATGGACGCATCGCTGTATCTACCGTACTCCCTATGCTAGGATGACCTTCATTGATCTGGGATCAATGATATTGGTTTGGGACCAGTGGTAGGAGTTGTACCCACTATGACACTAACTTTGGGTCGGTTGAGGACTGGTTTGGGACCAGTGGTACATACTTTGAGACTGACTTCGAGCCAATAGAGTACTGGTTTGGGACCGGTGGTAGGAGTTGTACCTACTATGACATTGACTTTGGGTCGGTTGAGGACTAGTCTGGGACCAGTGGTACACACTTTGAGACTGACTTCGGGTTAGTGGAGAATGGTATGACACATTCTCGATCAATTCTTCTTCTTCATGGTTCAACAGAGCTAAGTTGAGCAGAGCAGAGCCAACAAAGCTGAGCAGAGCCAACAGAGCTGAGCAGAGCTGACCTGAGTAGAGCAGAGCCAGTAGAGCTGAACAGAGTTGAGCAGAGCACAGCAAAGAGAGCAGAGCCAGTAGAGCTGAACAGAGTTGAGCAGAGCAGAGCAGAGCCAACAGAGCTGAGCAGAGCAGTGCAGGGCTCTGATAGCAGAGATAGTACAGTTGGACAGATGGATCAGCGGATGGAGTTCTCCCTAGTTGAGAGGGAGTGTTAAAATTGGCAACTAGGGCCAAACTCCAGGTAACAGGTACTGAGTGTAATCCTATTTATGTTAATTATGTTCCTTGACTTGTTGGGGACATTGAGTGAGTCACACAATAAAGACAACGAGTTCAAAGTGATTGGCCCCGAGATCTCCTATATGAATCTCGAAGCACTCAATTGCTAAGCGTTGGCCTATTAGGTTATTTCTATTTACTTATTAGCTTAGTACCACATTAATGTAAAACCCAACTTGTGCATTTAACCAGAGAACCCAATTTTACCAATTTATGACGGATTGAATCTAAGCCCTAAATTTGTCAATGAACCAGACAGTAAATTTGAACTGGAAAAAATGAAGAACACTTGGAAATCGGTTTGAAGGCATTTCTGGTTTGTTGTTGATCTTGCTCCTCCTACCAAATCGACTTTTTTCCTCCCAGCCTATCTGGGATTAACCTACCCAGTTCTCAGATCCAGAAGATTTCAGAATGGAGCTCTTCTAGCTCTCGTGCCCAAAACTCCAAGAACAATTAAGACTCATTCTTCCTCTTTGTCTGTGACTTCCTCGAAATTCCCTCTCTGTCTGTGAAATGCTCCAAAAAAAAACTCCTCCCCCTCAAATTCCTCCATTGATCCCCTTATATTCCCGTGGTTCCTTCCTTCCCCGACAACCTCTCCATCCCTAAACTGACATGTCATTAACTTTCCTTGAAATTCTTAGGTGGCAACCACCTTTTGACATGGTAGATTCATGGTTGGAAGTTGACGCCTTCATTTTACGACATGCCTTCTATGAGTTACTTGGGTTGTCATGGCGAACTCCTCGTCCTCGATCTTCGTGGCTACAACCTTCGCATCATGCTTCTCATCCTTGTCCTTCCTGAGAGGACACTGTGTTGCGTAGTGACCGAATTCACTGCATCTGAAGCATTTAATCTTCGATACGTTTTTCTTGGCCTCCGCTGCTCCTGCTGCCCCTTGGATGCGAGGGCTGCATTCTCTTCCTCCTCCTTGGGCTTCAACCCACTGCTGCGGCTTCCGTCAAGTTTACACTTGACCAAGTCTCTCCTCAACTCCTCTTGCTTAAGAGCTGCCCACATTTCATCCTAGTTTGGTAAAGTCGCCTTGCCTAAGATGCTCTGGATAAAGACTTGCCACTCCTCAGATACTGAATTTAGGGCCAGTCTTACCATCTCAGAACCTTGAGGTGTTGACCCCACAATTGGCAGTTCATCTCGGGTCTCCTGAAGCTTAGTGAGGAACCAATGAATGCATTCCCCCTTCTGAATCTGTATAGATCTCATCTTCTGCTCTAAGTACATCTTCTGCTACTCAGATGATCCTTGATACAACATCGACAATGCATCCCACATCTCCTTGGCAGTCCCTCTGCCAGCAATGTGATAGACTACATGATCCTTCACTCTGTTGAGGATCATTTGATTTGTCTTTGCCATCTCTCCCTAGTACTTCTTGAGCAGATCTGGAACTGCGGGCACAACTACCACGCTATCGACGTAGGTTTTGAGAAAATGCTCATCTTGAAGGCACGACATCCTTGCCTTCCAGATCACATAGTTGGATGCATCATCCAACCGATCCTGATCTCTGAACCCACTGGTTGCCATCCCCACCAAACGAAAAGTCAAATAGCCTCCTCTCCTCTGTGCAACACTAGATTGGCCTACGCACTCCCTGCTGGAGCTTGTAGATTTGCCCCTCTGCTGCTGTTGCTCAGTAAGGGAGAATTTAGACTCCTTGGTTGGAAGTACTCTGAGGAAGAATTCCCTCAACCGTGTCTCTCTTCCTTCTGATGTCTTTCTGCCCAACAACTGCTTGCAGAAAACTACGTCCCACCAGAAACTGCCTCTTCGTTGAAGCTGCTGCGCCTCTCCCTCTGACACTGGCAAGCTTCGATCCAGAAGTCTTTCTCTCTGTCGACTTACTCAGAAAGAGACCTTCCTCGAAAATCTTACTCTCTTGGCCTGAATTGCGCAATCCCTTTGGGGATTCAAATTGTTGCCTCTTGCAGGAATTTCAAACTCCCTTCTTCCTTCAGTGTTGGACTCTTTCGATAATGTTCTTTTGTCTCACCTGCACCTTTGATACCATGTGAAAATTTGGATGCCCAAATTTCTACTGCAACAACTAATTATTTTTCTCATACTTGTTAATTTTTGAATCAAGTTGCTTATTGTTTCCTATAGTAAATATCGAAACTAATACCTTGCAGTCTACACCATTTAAATTATAAAGGGAAATGATGCAAGTGCATTCCGCTGAGCACATAAAAATGATAAGTTATTAAAGTTAGATCAAGAGCCTAGCAATGTGATGGATTGATCACATGCCAAGGCTAGAAGATTTTAAAGTTTATTTGTGAATTTTTTTTGATATTTAGTTAAGATTAGATAGGAACATATAGTTAAAAGAAATGATTTTATAACTAGTAGGGAGTTAGAGCTAAGGGAAATTGGTTCACATCTGTGAACTCATTTGTTGGATAATTTTTTTTGTTTTGTTTTTTGTTTGTTTTATTGTTTTTATTCTTTAGTTTTGGAAAAAAAGAGAGGAACATTTTTATTAAATATTCTAGATGTGTATTGGAAGAGGGTTTTTTTTTTCTCTGTGTGAGATTGAAGTTAACTGAACAACATTTCTTAGACAAGTGGTTTTCTTTATCAACAAGTCGAATTTGTAAGTGTGTATGAGATATTTAATTGTATGAGCATTTGTGAGGCTTGTTAACAGTCATATTAATATATGGAGTTTGAAATTGTTTTGGTCCTTACTCTTTAATATATTTCCCAGAGAAATTACCGTGTATAGTGAGTAATTTGTGTATTGTATTCTCTTTGTTATTTACATTTAAACAAGAACCTGAAGAATCATATTTCAGTTAATCCTTTAATTCAGTGCTTTTGCATCCAATATTGTGTATTGGAAAGAGCCATTTACCTTACAGGGTTGAGAATACATAGCACTTCGTATCGAGCCAACAAAAGAAGGGAAATTCGTAAGGGAAAACCGTCATCAAACTTGTGGGTCAATTTCTAATAAAAGCAAGACGAAATTCGAAATTCTGCCATCTGGGTTTTGTGCAGAGCAGGGTCTATTTGGTAATTTGCGAGCGATTTTCCAAAAAAATCTTTGGTTGAGGAGATTCGAAGTGATCTTTAAACTGTGTTTTTACAGACTGCTTGATTGGGGAAAAACGACTTGCTGTTGCCTTGCACCAACACCTGTGTTTGCAGAGATAGGAGCCATCAATTTGTGGTATCAGAGCCTTAACATTGTTGGTCTCTACAGTATAGAGAGATGAATAGGCGAGCAGGAAGGGCATAGGTCGAGGAGGCAGACCCGCAGGTAATGCAGAACTTTGGGAAGAGATAGGGAGACTGCAAGTTTGGTTAGAAGCCATGGAAGTAGGGAGACAACGAGATCCTAAAGGTGGAGATGCTAGCGAGGCCGAAGAGGAACTTGAAGAAGAAGGAGCAACACCTATTGAAGACGCTGTTGAGATTAGGTTGTTGAGAGCAGTAGTGAGCTCAAGTTCAAGGCCAAAATCTGAAGTCTTTAGTTACGATGGCAGTTTGAAAGATGAGATTTTAATAGATTGGATCAGTGAGATGGACAAGTATTTTGAGTACGAGGAAATTGACAAGGCTAAGAGAGTCAAGTTTGTTGTGACAAGGTTGAATGGCCATGCTGCACTATGGTGGGACAATGTACAGGTTGGAAGAAGGAAGAAGGACAAACCATTGATCAAGAGCTGGGATAGAATGGTGGCAAAGATGAAGAGTAAGTTCTTGCCAAAGGATGACCAACTAACTCTTTACAAACATATGCAAAATCTTAAACAAAAAATGATGATAGTGAGGGACTACACTGAAGAGTTTCACAAGGTGAATTTGAGAGCAGACTATCTAGAAGATACCCCAAAGAAGACAATAAGGTATATCAATGGTTTGAGGCTAGATATCCAAGATGAAATCAACATACTTTCTCCAAGGACAATAGAGGAAGCATACTAGTGCGCCTTGACGACAGAAGAAAATATAGCTAAGAAGCAAAGCTCTGGCAGAGGACGTGGTTTTCCCATAGGGAAAGGACAGACAAATGGAAGAGGAAAGCTTCCAGTGCCAAAGAATGATGAAGGCAACTCAAATTAGCAAGGGCAGTCAGAGAAAGAAGGTGGCAGTAGAGGAGGAAGCCCTTACCAGAGAGGTAGGGGTAGAGGCAGAGGTAGAGGTAGAGGAAGAGGCAGAGAGACTGTCTACCGGCGTTACAGATGTAACAAATTGGGTCACCGATCTTTTGAATGTCCTGAGAATGACAATATAGGACAACGAGGTGCATACATAGCTCAAACCGAAGCAGCAGAGGCACAAGTACTTGAGGTAGAGAATGTGCCACAAACTGGAGAGGTGTTGGTGATGTGAGAATTCTATCATTGCAACAACTGATTTATTTTACCTACTTATTTCTCGATAAGTTATTTATGAAAAATCCTTCAGTAAACATTAAAATAAATTTTGCGGCAGATATTACATTATAATACAGAAACAAACACATGCACAAGAATTAACACATCGGCACAAATATTTTGGAGAATCAGTCCTTGGAAAACCCAATGTGGGAAAATCGGTGCAACAAGGGAGGATTTTATTATTCAACAATTCTTCAGTACAATTGGGTGCCAAACTGGCTTACTCAACAGAGAGAAAGTTCTTTAGCACTTACTCTAGTCTTAGCGTCAGCTTGACTGACCTCTGCATAGCTCTGAGACCCTCTGCGTTAGCGCTTGCCTCTCTGCGTCAGCACTGGGCCTCTCTACGTCATCCACGCAGGTCCTCCAGTGAATGCGCAGTCTGCAGCCTCTGCGTCTGCCTCTCCAACCTTTGTGCTGTTCCCTTGGTGCTGTTCCAAACTCTCTATTCGGTACTTGCTGGCTCCTGCTGCTCTCCAAACCACTAGTTCAAATTTCTCAGCTAACCCCTCTCCAAAAATCGAACTGACTGGTCTCCGTCAGTGTATTCTCCAACTGACCCTCAAGCCTCCTCTTATGCTTTTCCTCTTGGTCTTTCAACGGTCGAGATTAAATCTCTAATCAACGACTAAGATTAGATTTGGCTTGATCCATGACTTTTGGAACCTTCTAACCCAGTTTTATATTAATACCCATTAATATTTTATTTTCTTAAGTTTAGACTTAGGAACTTCATTAAAAATATTAATTATTTTAATATCTCCCAAACCGGTTAGAATCTTCCCAAACCATTTTTGAGTCTTGGAGATCTCATTTTCTTTAGCCTCTCCACCAATTTTCATGGCTAGAGCACATTCGATGCTACCCCAAATCAACACTCTCTCTTAGCAAGGACTGTGCTCTAGTAATACTCGACACTGAGCATTACTTTGATCATACGACATCGGTACTTGTATTGATGTTAAGCCTCCCTGCTTAACATCCTCTACATTGTTGCATCCTGTACTGCTACCCATGGCACTATCACTGCCACTGCTACATTTGTACTGCAACTTCCTCTGCATCCGTGCTGCTGCTGGTCCATCATCCCAACACTGCATCTGCACTGCAAACTCCTCTTCATGTTGCATTGTGCCACAGTTGATTGCTACTGCACTGCAACATTATACCCATTTCTGCTACTGAAATGGATTCTTTATCATCCCCATCTTCTCCCTGAAATAATCAAACTTGGTTCTTCCAAGGGCCTTGGTAAGGATGTCTGCCACCTGTTCTCCTGTAGGACTGTACCTTAATTGTACAGCTCTTCGTTGGACACAGTCTCTGACAAAATGACACTCAATATCAATATGCTGTGATTGATCGTGAAACATTGGATTCTCAGAGAGCTTGATGAAACTCAGATTATCACACATGATCTTGGTCGCCTCCATCTTTCTTCTGAATAGGTTCACAAGCAGTTTTCTAAGCCATATGGCCTCGCACGAAGCTGTGCTTGCGGCCATATATTTTCCCTTAGCTAAGCTCAGAGCCACAAATTTCCGTTTCCTACTGCACCAGGAGGTCATTCCTGAGCCAATGTTGAAACAATACCCAGAGTTACTTTTCCGATCCACTGAACTTACTGGAACCAGTGAAGTCCTTATCAACATACCCTCCACCATTATTTGAGTGCAAAACACTTATTTTCTTCCCAGTCAGATTCTCCACTAGAGCATTAAACTCTTTGAATCGACAGAAAACCTCGTCCTTGGTTTTGAGAAAATAAATCCAAGTTTTCCTTGAGTGGTCATCAATGAAGGTAATGAAGTACTTGGCACCACTAAGAGCTTTAATGGACATGGGTCCGCAGATATCTGAGTGTATCAATCCTAGTACACTCTTGGCCTTGTTTTTACTTCTAGGAAATGCTGCCTTGACATACTTTCCTAGAGCACATCGTCTGCATACATCATGTCGTTCCGTACTAAGATCCAGAACTCTTGTTACAGTGCTCCTGAGAATTCTCAGAGCCCCATGGTGCAAATGTCCCATTCTTCTGTGCCATAGTTTGTTCAAATCCTTGTCTCCATGACTGCCTATTAGTGCCATTGGTGATTCTAGTTGCAGTCTCTACAACCTATTACTTTTGATCTCGATCTGCACTTTTTTTTTTCCAGCTCGGGTGTTTGACGTATACTTTCTCGTTGATGAAGAAAACGTCATAGCCTTTGCCTTGAAGTTGCGATGCAGAAAGTAAGTTCATCCCCAATCTTGGTACATGCAGCACATTGGTAGCATGGAACCGCTCTCTCGTTTCAGTTTGAAAAACTATGGTACCCCTCCTTATTGGAGTACATTTTGCCTTGTTCCCCATGGTGGTTTGAAAGGTCATCTTCTCCTCGCGATAATTTGAGAAACATTCCCAGATTCCCGTCATATGCCAAGAGGGCCCACTGTCTATATACCATACCTCTGACGATGCAGAACTAGTCACACAAGCCACTTCTTCTTCTAGCCTGGAAGCCAACATAGAGAAATCGAAATCACTTTCTCTTGTGCAATTTTTTAAGAATCTGTGCGGGTCTCCTGACGTAGATGCCTTTGCATCATGCTCTCGACCCATAATTGATTCTCCCTTCCCGTCTCTGATTACTTGCTCTGATACCATGTGAGAATTCTATCACTGCAACAACTTATTTATTTTACCTACTTATTTCCCGATAAGTTATTTATGAAAAATCCTTCAGTAAACATTAAAATAAATTCTGCTGCAGATATCACATCATAATACAGAAACAAACACATGCACAAGAATTAACACATCGACACAAATATTTTGGACAATAAGTCCCTGGAAAAACCCAATGTGGGAAAACCAGTGCAACAAGGGAGGATTTTATTATTCAGCAATTCTTCAGTACAACTTGGTGCCAAAGTGGCTTACCTAACAGAGAGAAAATTCTTCAGCACTTCCTCTAGTCTCAGCGTTAGCTTGGCTGACATCTGCATAGCTCCCAGATCCTTGGCATCAGCGCCTGCCTCTCTGCGTTAGCACTGGGCCTCTCTGCGTCATCCATGCAGGCCCTCCAGTGATTGCACAGTGTGCAGCCTCTGTGTCTGCCTGAGAGGCTCTGCGTCTACCTCTCCAAACTCTGCACTATTCCCTTGGTGCTGTTCCCAACTCTCTGTTCTATACTCGCTGCCTCCTGTTGCTCTCTAGACCACTAGTTCGAATTTCTCAGCTAACCCCGCTCCAAAAATCTAACTGACTGGTCTCTCTCAGTGTGTTCTCCAACTTACTCTCAAGCCTCCTCTTGGGAAAACCAGTGCAACAAGGGAGGATTTTATTATTCAGCAATTCTTCAGTACAACTTGGTGCCAAAGTGGCTTACCTAACAGAGAGAAAATTCTTCAGCACTTCCTCTAGTCTCAGCGTTAGCTTGGCTGACATCTGCATAGCTCCCAGACCCTTGGCATCAGCGCCTGCCTCTCTGCGTTAGCACTGGGCCTCTCTGCGTCATCCATGCAGGCCCTCCAGTGATTGCACAGTGTGCAGCCTCTATGTCTGCCTGAGAGGCTCTGCGTCTACCTCTCCAAACTCTGCACTATTCCCTTGGTGCTGTTCCCAACTCTCTGTTCTATACTCGCTGCCTCCTGTTGCTCTCTAGACCACTAGTTCGAATTTCTCAGCTAACCCTGCTCCAAAAATCTAACTGACTGGTCTCTCTCAGTGTGTTCTCCAACTTACTCTCAAGCCTCCTCTTATACTTTCCCTGTTGGTCCTTGAACGACTGAGATTAAATTTATAATCAATGACTAAGATTAGATTTGGCTTGATCCATGACTTTTGGAACCTTCTAACCCAATTTTATATTAATACCCATTAATATTTTATTTCCTAAGTTTAGGCTTTGGAACTCCATTAAAAATATTAATTATTTTAATATCTCTGAAAACCGGTTAGAATCTGCCCAAACCATTTTTGGGTCTTGGATATCTCATGTGTTTTAGCCTCTCCACCAATTTTCATGGCTAGAGAACATCCGATGCTACCCCAAATCAACAGATGATGCATAAAGTCTTGTTAAACCCAGCAAAGGAGACTGCTGAACCAGTCCAAAGGAAATCCTTATTCAAGACAATGTGTAAGGTAAAAGGCAAATGCTGCAAATTGGTGTTTGACATCGGAAGTACAAACAATCTAGTCTCCCAAGAAATGGTGGAAAAATTGGGATTGAAAAAGATTACGCATCCCACACCTTATAAGGTATCGTGGTTGCAAAAAGGACACCAATTGTTGGTGCATGAACACAGTGAAGTTGAGTTTCAGATAGGCATGTATAAAGACAAGGTGCTTTGTGACATAATGCCAATGGATGCTTGTCACATTCTTTTGGGTCGCCCTTGGCAGTTTGATAGGAAGGTGGCACGTGATGGAGAGAGCAATTGTTATAAGTTCGAAAAGGATGGCATCAAGCACACTCTTGTACCATTGAAAGAGGAAGGTACAGCTGAAACAAGTAGCCCAAAAGCTAAGCTATGCAGTGGTTTGCAAGCTATGCAGTGGTTTGCAAGCCAAAGGTAGTACTTCTGCACACTGAAATTGTAGATTTACCAATTGAAGTTCAAGAGTTGTTGCATGAGTTTCATGATATTGTAGTTGCTGAATTGCCAAGTGAGTTGCCACCCAAAAGAAGCATCAGTCATCATATATACTTGATACCGGGAGCAAGTCTTCCGAGCAAAGCTGCATATCGAATGACACCCAAAGAGAATGAGGAAGTAAGGAAGCAAGTCCAAGAATTGTTGGACAAAGGGCTAATAAGATAAAGTTTGAATCCGTGTGTCGTACCTATAGTACTAAGTCCAAAGAAGGGTGGAGAATGGAGAATTTGCATTGACTCTAGAGCAATCAACAAGATCACCATTTGTTATAGGTTTCCATTGCCACGGATGGATGATATGATGGATTGCTTGTGTGGGGCAACTTACTTCTCAAAGATTGAAGGAGTTCATTTGGCTTGTTAAATGCACCCAGTATCTTTATGTGGCTGATGAATGAAGTCTTGAAGGAGTTCATTGGTAAGTTCGTCATTGTTTACTTGGATGACATTTTAATTTTCAGTCAAACTAAAGAAGAACACTTGAGACATTTGAAGTATGTTTTAGAGAGATTGCAGCAAGAAAATCTATTGATTAACACGAAGAAGTGTTCTTTTATGAAGAGTGAGCTTATATAATTGGGTTTTGTCATTTCTAAGGATGGCTTGAAAATGGATCTAGAGAAGATAGATGCAATTGTAAATTGGTCCTCACTTAAGAACATTTTTGAGGTGAGAAGCTTTCATGGCTTAGCTAGCTTCTACAGAAAATTTATCAGGAATTTAAGTGGCATTTGTGCACCTATCATTGACACCATCAAGAAGAATAGACAACCATTTTATTTTAAAGCAGCAACATAATTTTTTTTTTCAATTGTTGAAGCAGAAGATCACTGAGAAGCCGGTGTTGAAGTTGCCAGACTTAAATCAACCCTTTCAAGTAAGATGTGATGCTAGTGGGACAACCATTGGAGCTGTATTGAGCCAAGAAGATAAGCTCATTGCATACTTCAGCAAGAAGTTAAATGAGTCAAAACAAAAATACTCTTCCTACGACAAAGAATTTTATGCGGTGCTTCAAGCTTTGAAGCATTGGAGGCATTACTTGATGCCTAAGGAGTTTGTTCTATACACGGATAATTCTGCCTTATAATACATTATGCAGCAACATGAGTTAAATCATAAACATGTAAAGAGGGTGTAGTTCCTTCAAAATTTCACTTTTGTTTTGAAGCACATCAGTGGAAAGGCAAATAAGGGGTTGCCGATGCCTTGGGTAGGAGATGCTTAATCATGCAGGAAAGTCAAATACAAATTTTAGGCTTTGATTATTTGAAGGACTTGTATGACATTGATGCTGATTTTAAAGAAGCTTTTGCAGTGTGTAAGAATTTAGTCAATAGGGCAACAATGCATGGAAAGAGTTTATGTTACAGGATGGGCTATTGTTCAAGAACAATCAACTATGTATTCCCAATTGCTCAATGAGAGAAAACTTGGTCCAAGAAAAGCATAATGGTGGGTTGGTTGGATACTTTGGTGTTGAGAAAACACTTGGGCAGCAGAGTCACTTCTAATTTTGGTTTAAGTTGAAGGTAGATGTACAAAGGTACGTGAGTAAGTGCAGGGTATGTCAACATGCGAAAGAAAGAAGTCAGAATGCTGGAGTATACATGCCATTACCCATTCCTAACAGACCATGGGATTCGGTGAGTATGGACTTTGTTATGGGTTTATCGAGAACTCAACGAGGTAATGATTCAATCCTTGTAGTTATGGATGGATTTACTAAGATGTCTCATTTCATTCCATGTTCCAAAACTAGTGATGCTACCCATGTGGCTAATTTGTTTTTTGATGAGATTGTTCGGTTGCATGGTTTGCCAAAAAATACAATGTTTGACAGGTACACAAGATTCACCAGACATTTCTGGAGGAGCTTGTGGAAGAAACTTGGCACTAAGCTAAATTTTAGCTCAGCCTATCATCCACAATTTGATGGGCAAACAGAGGTTGTAAACAAGAGTTTGGGTAATTTGTCGAGGAGTTTAGTAGGTGACCGACCAAAGCAATGGGATCATGTGCTAGCCCAGGCTGAGTTTGCCTATAATAACTTACCAAATAAGAGCACAAGAAAGAGTCCATTTCAGATCTTGTACAACATGCATCCGAGGGGAATTTGTGAGCTAAGAGACTTGGGAAAGCTTGAGCATAGAAGCGCTGATGGAGAGGATTTTGCAACAACCATGAGTGAGCTGCACGAGCAAGTAAAACAAAGATTACAAGATACACGCAACAACTACAAGCAACGAACAAATTTACACAGGAAAGAGGTAAACTTTGAAGTGGGAGATGTGGTCCTAGCTCACCTAAGAAAAGAGAGGTTTCCAAGGGGAGAATACAACAAATTGAAAATGGAGAAGATAGGACCTTGTAAGATCCTTTGCAAGTTTTTAGCAAATGCTTATGAGCTGGAGTTACCTCCAGGAATCGACATTTCACCCATTTTTAATGTAGCAGATTTGTATTCCTACACAGTTGGTGATGCAGATCAAGCTTCTGGGAATCTTGACTAGGATGAAGGAAAGGAACAATAGTGGTTGAAACAAATGCCTGTAGCAAAGAGTTTAGAGGCTGACCAAATTTTGGATACAAGTGTTGCCAAGAAGACCAAAAGGAAAGAATACTTGGAATATCTTTTGAAGTGGAAAGGCCGTCCGATGGAGGATTTTACTTGGATGGATGAAGCAACACTACAAAAAGCAGGTCATTCTATAAAAGTTCTTACGTGCAGGAGCTCATAAAATTTTTCTTTCTTGGGGAGTCTGATGCAGGTGCATTAGGCTAAGCACATAAAAATGATAAGTTATTAAAGTCAGACCAAGAACCTAGCAAAGTGATTGATTGATCACATGCCAAGGCTAGAACATTTTAAAGTTTATTTGTGAAAAGTTTTTGATATTTAGTTAAGATTAGTTAGGAACATCAAGTTAAAATAAATGATTTTATAGCTAGTAGAGAGTTAGAGCTAAGGGAAATTGGTTCACATCTGTGAACTCATTTCTTGGACAATCTTTTTTTTGTTTTTTTGTTTTGGAAAAACTGATAGGAACATTTTTATTAAAGATTCTGGGGTGTGTATTGGAAGAGGTTTTTTTTTTGGTTGTTGTGTGAGATTGAAGTTAATTGAACAACATTTTTTAGACAAGTGGTTTGCTTTATCAAGTTGAATTTGTAAGTGTGTATGAGATATTTAATTGTATGAGCATTTGTGAGGCTTGTTAACAGTCATATTAATATTTGGAGTTTGAAATTGTTTTGGTCTTTACTCTTTAATATATTTCCCAGAGAAATTACTATGTATAGTGAGTAATTCGTGCATTGTATTCTCTCTATTATTTACATTTAAATGAGAACCTGGAGAATCACATTTCAATTAATCCTTTAATTCAGTGCTTTTGTGTCCAATATTGTGTATTGGAAAGAGCCATTTACATTACAGGCTCGAGAATATAGAGCACTCTGTGTGTAGCCAACAGAAGAAGGGAAATTCGTAAGGGAAAACTGTCATCAAACTTGCGGGTCAATATCTGATCAAAGAAAGATGAAATTCGAAATTCTGCCATCTGGGTTTTGTGCAGAGCAGGGTCTATTTGGTAACTCGCGAGCGATTTTCCAAAAAAATCCTTGGTTGAGGAGATCCGAAGTGATCTTTAAACTGTGTTTTTACAAACTGCGTGATTGGGAAAAAACGACTTGCTGTGCCCTTGCACCAACGCTTGTGTTTGTAGAAATTGAACTGAAAAAAAACGACTTGCTGTTCCCTTGCACCAATGCCTGTGTTTGCAGAAATTGAAACTAAAAAAAACGACTTGCTATTCCCTTGCACTAAAACCTGTGTTTGCAGAGATAGATAAGATAAGATAATTTTATTAATGTCCAACAAATGACCATAATAGATCAACGGGACTGTCGGTGACAATGATTACATCATGCCAAGCCGATGGACCAAACGGTCCCCTTTAACATTTCTTTTAAAAAACAGAAAGTACATCTATAATCTAAGTAAATGTAAATGTAGAAGCCAGAAGCTGTCGGCTTCGAAACAAAGCATTGCGATGAAGCAGAGAAGGAGAAGAAGAAGAAGGAGCGATGAAGAAGGGAAGGAGTCTCCTGCACAGTCCCTACTCCTAACATCCGAGGTCGAGAGAAGAAAACTGAGAGAAGCTTGTCAAAGTCTGTTGTCCTGTGGGCATACTGGGTTATTGCTGCTGTCGGCTGGAGGTTCTAGGGCGCCTCCTAGGGGTGGTTCCAACCCTGGAGCACTGGTGTAGTCTGGTGGGTTGGCCCCCCGGAACCGCACTGATCTGTTCTCAACGTCTGCGGGTTGGTCTATGGTTCTTTTGGTGCCCCGTGCTGATGGTAGTGCCCTAAAGAAGTCTATGATCTTTTGCGTGGTGTCCGATCTGGTGGGGGGCTGAAGAAAATGGGACCGAAATCTAAAGGCCTCCTGGAGATAAAGTGCAAGGCATCTCTGATCAACATATCTGAGGAAGCTGGTCAAAGTCTGAGAAGACCTGAAGAGACAATGGAAACGACCTCGAATATCGTTGTAAGCAGGGCATTCGAAGATGAAGTGTGTCTCTGTCTCTATCTCCTGTAAGTGACAGAGCTGGCAAATCCTATGCGCCCTATCGATGTGGTGATCTATCTCCATCTGGAGTCTGTGAGACCCAACTCTGAGATGCCCGAGGGGGATTCTAAGGGCATGCATCCAATGCTGGAACGTGTACTGGGGTTTGATGATGAGTCCATCCCTGATTTCCAGGCAATGCTTCGCGTAGAAGGCCATTTTTGGACTCAACCCATTGAGAGGATTGGTCCATGTAGTTTGAATGTATTGTCTGTAAATATCCTCCTTAATGATTTTATTCAGCTCTTGCTGATTGGGAAGGAGGTGGCCTGGAGCATTCAGAGAGTACTGAAAAGGAGGGAGATGGTCAATCTGGATTCTTGAAGCCTCCAGAAGCTTTGTCACACCGGTATACCAACATTTGGATCGGCCTGTCTGCATACGGGCGATGTTCTCCGAGGAGCAATATGCTAAATATGGGTATCTGTCATGACCCTTCCTTGTGTCTGCCAGGCCTTGGAGCCTGTGTAGGAGCGACACTAACCTGAATATCACCTCTAGACGGAAAGGTTGAGCCCCGAACTTTGCTAGAATGATGTTATGAGGAACTGTCTACTTGCACCTAATGAAACAATGCAAAAGGAGGGTCTAGACCCGCTCTGCTGAGGCCCAATCTGACTTGAGGAGAGAGGGACCCCAAATCTCTGAGCCGTAAAGCACTGTGGGGCGAATCAAAGTGTCCATGATGCTCATTTTGGACGAGATGTTGTTAAACACACATGGGAGCAAGAACAATATGAAAGATGAAAACATGCAAGTACAATTTTTAATGATATACATTTATAGTACATTATGTGACCGTTGGGTTCCACATCCCAAGGTCTCTTGGACTCCTTTTGTCCATTCGGCTTCCACACTAACCCATTGAGGATTAGGTGTCCAACATT
>APFE030399657.1:0-20999 GCA_000404065.3 Pinus taeda
AATATTTTTTTTGGCTTCTAGGCACGTATTTTGTAGATGTCATGTTTGTCAGAAAATTCTGCATCTAAATGTTGTATTTTCATAATCTAGAATCTGTGTCCAACACCTCTGTTTATGCTTCAGTTGTATTTGATCTGACAAGCCTTTGTTGAGATCTACTTCCACACAAATTCGTGCGAATGTGAAAATTATTTCCTCCAGTCTTTGCGTGTCTAGTTTAGTATAATGCCCAATGGTGTTACCCATACCTATGAGGACTTGTTGGTTCCAAATATGTAATGGGATATTGTGCAAGTGAACCCAAACTGGCATCCTAGTAACAACCATTGTATTTGCATCAAAATCTGGGAACCATGGTGTGATGAAGAGACCTGTGGATCTCCTTCCTTTAATATAATATCTCTAGCCTCTGTTGAAGGGAAATTTACAATGAAGAAACCCTTGGAACAGAGGTGAATTTCACATTGAGTAGTCCAATTTGTGAAAATCCAATGAAATAGCTCAATAGGTTTGGGCCAAAAATAGTTGAATCTACAAATTATAGCTTGTTTTTCAAATGTAATACAATGCTCATCTATTTTTGGTATATCTAAGTTTAATTCTAGGGTATAATTCAGTTGCTCCATAATATATGAACTGGGTCCAGTTCCAGCTTGCTTTGGTGTTGTTGTAGGTGTATTTTTCCTCTTGAGGATGTCCTTGAAAGATAGTCCTCCATTTTTATGCTTTTGATGTGTTTCTATGTTTTTTGTTGAGCTACTCCCAATGCCTCCTCCTGAATAATTTTTTTTATGGTGGTCTATCGCACCACCTCTCAGCCTCAGATTGAGTGTTATGGTAGACATACGTAAGATATTGTAGTCGATAAGGGGCTTGGAGTCCTGGAGAGATCTACTCCATAAATCATATGTTGTATTCTGGTAGGATATCCAACCTAATGGGAGATGAGATTATACAAATGCAACACACAGTCGG
This sequence comes from Pinus taeda, assembly GCA_000404065.3. Lineage (NCBI taxonomy): Eukaryota > Viridiplantae > Streptophyta > Pinopsida > Pinales > Pinaceae > Pinus > Pinus taeda. Next base: position 976 of record APFE030399657.1, read on the forward strand.
TTGCATGTACCCAAACCAAATGTGACATCTCGGAAGGGGTTTTAATAAAAACTTGAAAACAAAGAGAATTTACGAGAGGTCTGGGATATGTTTCTGTCTGAAGGTAGCTTGGCCGAGTAGTGACAAGTGCATCACACTGCATTGAGGTCTCTGTGATTTCCTTTAGGGTTATGGTGCCTTGTTTCCCTTGGTTTGTCTCCCTTTTATGTTCTGTATACCTCCCCAGATCAGGTATCTAGGACAGCACTAAGGATCCACGTGATCACGAGTTGGAGGGGAGCATTACTTGTGTCCCCATATATTTTCCATAACTCAGAACCGGCCAAGGCACAGGTATACCCTGGTACATGAACGTAGAAGGGGGGGGGCTATCATTGTATCTGACTATTGCAAACCAGCTGGATGGTCCAACCTCCACTGTATCGCTGTGATCCCAGTGATCCATCTGCCAGATCACACCCCCGGATGATCCATTCACCCTTGCAATGCCTTCTATCATAGACAAGCCCCAATTGGGATGTGTATCACCAATTCAGCAGTAAAAAAACGTTTTGTGCCTGGAAGAATATACAGTCTTTGTGGACCATAAATCCATCTAACACAGTCGTGGCATCCAAATCATTTTGAAGGGTCCAACCTCTATGGGCTCAGAGGGATTACGAAGCCATGTCCAACAAATCATCCCTCCTTTTTCTCATCAAAATGGTTCCTCGGATAATCCCCGTCCAGGTGACTGGAACCTCCATTGACCTGTGCATCAGTGTCCCTGCAACCCCATGAGCTGTCCAAGGGATGGATTATGGTGGTGGTGCCACATACCTCATTGTTATACAGAAAAACCCTATCTCCGTTTTCCATTTTTCGTTCTATAAGTACATTATTTTATTTACTAATTATACACAAATTCTTTTATTTATTGGTTGTAAGTGAATTATCTCATTTACTAGTTATAAGTAAATGATTTTATTTACTGGTTATAAGTACATTATGATCAGGTGCCTGAAGGAGGGAGGATGGGTGAAAATGGCCCTAGTCTAGGGTTTGGTGAAGGATGAAAATGCTCAGCGATTTGAGAGATTGGGGTAAGGGGGTGCCTATTCTTTTCATGGGTATTCACCTCTGAAGGAAACACCCTTTTTTCTTTTCTAATTGTCCTTTTGTCTTGGAGGAAGGGAAATATTTTACTATGCAGTTTTTATATTATTTCATTGAAGGGTTACCGGTCTCATTTCTTCTCAACAGCTTTCACGCTCCTTGGTTTACCTCAAGTTTTTCATTGATCGTGCCATTTCCTGTTCAGCACAGTAAGCATGGTTTTTTCGCTGAGTTTCTAACCTTAACAGTTAGTATAATGGTTAGCTATAAAGATTATGTGGAATTAGAGTTGGAACCAAAGGAAATTTTTTCGATTTGGGGCTTATTTTCGACTCAACAGAACTTGGAGAAGGTAATTCTGCTAGCTAGATATCCACCTAGCAAGATAGGACATGTGGGGCTGACTTGGAATGTTGGAGGTGGTTTAGGGTTGTTATATGAGTCAAAACGTTTCTCCACAAAGGCAGTTTGTTGGCTACCTGACACTGGGTCTTTGGTCGGACAGAAGCATGCAGCGCATTTGATAGGCATAAATGTAGGGACATTGGTGGATTTATTGGTAAGTCCAAAAACGCCTCCTTTTGTTCATGTTTCAATTTTTTTAATGGGTTTCCTAGATGACATTGTCAAGAGTATTGGTTTTAGCATAAATGAAGCACTTAAATATTGTTTATTTGAGGTTTTGGGGTCAAAACCCGATGTTTCAGGCCAAAGCCTGAATAGAACGCAGGTGTGCGAAATCCTTCTCTCGTTGTGCTCCCTTGACTTCTCATAATATTTTTCTTTAGAAAATGAGGAGGTGGTGAACGGGGAGGTTTTATTCAAATGATCTCCAGCTATAAAGGATGTTAAGGTTCAGAGCAACCAGGCGGAAATAGGGAAGGAAGGTGTATGGTTTCCACCTATTTTAAGTAAGGGGTTTGATCATGTGGGACAATTGGGGGTCAATCCTCTAGGGTTGAGGGAGGGAAGTCAAAATTTCATTCCTGGTTTTGCAAGGCAGTCATTGGATCTGGGGATTTTACTCCAAAAAAATCAGGTGCGAGAGGAGTTTTTAGGGGAAAACCTGAGGGTCAACAATCATGATCGAGAAGAGCTTTCATCTAAGCTACCCTCTGAGAATGGTCAGTCCTTTGGCTCAAAAGGAAGAAGGGGAAAGTGATTCGGAAAAAAATGGAAAGGCCAATTTTATTCTTGGTGTAGACATTCTTATGGATGAGGCCATGGCTGTCTTAGAGCTAATTCTGGTGGGGCGAGTTAAGGGCAGGCAATATTTATCAAACTATATCATGAAATGGATGAAAAAAGAGTAGAATGAGGGTCTGTCTACACAAATTTGGGTTATTATCCTAGTTATAGGATGGTTTATGGTAATATTCTCGAATGGTGAAGCAGTGGACTGGGTACTTGAATGAAATTGGGGTTTTGGGAAAGCTTTGATTTTTTCCAAAAAATGGACCCCTCTTTTTAACACCCAAAGAGAAAGAATTGAAGAAATTCATGTGTGGGTGCATCTTCTGACACTTGCTCCTTAGCTCTGGTTGGTGGATGTTTTCAAGGCCATTGGTAACATATTGGGTACTTTCCTTGAAGCATATATGTCCTTTCTTTCAACCAAGGAAAGGAAGGTTGCTTGCATTTTGGTGAGGTTGGATCTGAGGGAGGGTCTGGTATACATGATGCAGATACAGGTTCATGGTTTTTCTTTTTCCCAGTTAATTGATTATGAACAGCTACCCTATAGATGTCACCAATGTCATAAGCAGGGACACTTGGCGAGGGATTGTCCCTAGGGGTTTAGAAGATAGAGGAAACAAAGGGGAGAGGTCAACCATGGGGTCAGGGATCCACTCGATGAGGAAGTTTTGGCACGACTGGAAGCAGATGGTTTTTAGCAGGCAGAGGTTCTGATTCATATGGAGGTTCGGGAGGCTCAAATTAGGATCCCTAAAGGTCTGATCAACCCTGTGATCGATCACATGCAGGAAGAGCAGGATGAGGTGCAGTACATGGGTCAAGAACCTCAATCTACGGGTATTGTTTCTCTCCTTCTCTTATCTTAATCATTTCATTTGATGTCACTTTTGGATGTTTGTCAAAGGCCTAGTCCCTCCAGGCTAAAATCTGGTGATCGCCCCCCGTGCTGCAATATTTCGCTTGCCTTAGATTCCTGTTATAAATCTATTTGGTCCCCCCTCTTCATGCACTACCAATCCTTTCTCTTCAGAGCGTCCTCCTGATAAACCTCACTACAACCTTCATTCTCGGGATAAAAGGGAATTCCCAGCTGAACCTGTGGGTGAACTCAAATTTTTTTAGGAATCATTTGTTCCTCCAAAGACTCGTGGTCGGGGAATGAACATCTCCAAGGCCTAGATCAAAGATAAACTAGATATTGCTTATGGAAATCAATTATCCCTCAAAGGGTCGCTTAGAGTATCGATGGCCCCTATGGTGATTTCTAAATGATTTTTTTTTCCTTTAATTGTAAAGGTCTAACCAACACCCGGAAGAAGGTGGCTCTAAAAAAATTATTTAAATCTGTTAGTTGTGATGTAATTATGCTCCAAGAGACCCTTGGTGTTGAGGAGTCTGTGATGAAATCCTTGAGCATTATGTTGCTTGGTTGATCTTTTGTGGCTCTTGATGTGAATGGAAGATCTAGGGGTTTAGCTATGGGATTAAGGGATAGCAGTAAAAAACTTCTGAATTCCCGAGCATCAGATTTAGCTTTAGGGGAGGAGGTGTACTTCTCTGATATTGGTTCAAACCTTACCCTTCTCAACATTTATGGCCCATGTTAGGAAAGAGTTCATTTTTGGAACAATTTGTTTTCAAAACCTCTGTTGAATAACTCAAAGGTTGTGGTGGGAGGGGAACTAAATGTATCCTTAGGTTTTTCAAAATCTTGGGGTCTACTGGCCTAGGTGGACCCTTTCGCTAACTATTTTTTAAACAAACTTTAGATGGGCAGGTTCATCAATGTTGATGTGATAAAAGCTAAGCCTACTTGGAGGAACATGAGAGTTAGAGAGGCTATGGTGGCTAAGTGATTGGATCGTTTTTTGATAAAAGAGGATTTGGTAGCACAAACTCCTTTCTTCAGACAGTGGGTTGGCTCCAATGGAGAATATAACCATTTTCCTATCATTTTGGAGCTAAAAGGAGCAAGTAGGAAGTCTATACCCCATCTTAAATTTAACTCCTCCTAGCTAAGAGATCAGACTTATAATAGCCCAGTAAGAGATATTTGGAGGCCTCAACTCAGATCCCAGGGTTTTTCACTTGCACAATCTTTTATGGAAAACCTAAAAAGATTGAAACAGGCAATGATATCTTGGGCAAGGGAAATTTTTTTAAGGGATGAAGTTATTTTAGAAAACATAGAGATAGAATTTGAGGCTTTGGAAACCCTAGAGGGGGATGGGTATGCGACAGAAGAGAAAAATGAAACGATAAAAATTATGGAGGGTGAAAGGCATAGGATTCTGAAAGACATTGAAGAACAATGGAGGCTAAAAAGTAGGGCAATATGGCTTGAGGTAGGAGATGAAATTCCAAATTTTTCTAAAACTATGGAAAGTGCAGGAAGAATTCAAACATTATTTGGGAAATGAAAAAGGCAGATGGCGGTACGAAAAATTCTTTTGATGAGCTGGTTGCTCTAGGTGCCTTTCTTTTCAAAATCTTGTTTAAGGCATTCTTTGAAGCCACAAATGCCGAAGTAATCCAGGTGGCCCAGGATTTTCCAAGTTTTGTAGAGGAGGAAGACAACAATATTCTCTTGGTGCCTATAACAAAGGGGGAAGTGGAAGCGGTTATAAAATTTATGCAAAAGGATAAGAGCCCTGGTCCTGATGGATGGACGATGGATTTTTACCAACATTTTTTTTGAGCTTCTAGGACATGATTTGTCAAGGGTGGTGGAGGAATCCAGGATCAGATGTTTTGTGCACGAGCCCCTCAATGCTACATTCTTGGCCTTAATACCTAAATCTGATGATCCTCATATTTCTTATGTCTTCATAACTATATCCCTTTGGAACTACACATACAAAATTATTGTCAAAACCATTGCAAACCACCTCAAACTTATTCTCTCTAAAAATATATCCAAGGGATAGTTTGGGTTTCTAGATGGCAGGCAGATTCATGAAGCTATGGGTGTAGCACAAGAATCTTTACATAGTATTAAAAAGTTCAAAAAAAATGGAATGATTGTCAAAATTGACCTTTCAAAGGTCTATGACAAGATAATTTGGATGTACTTGCGTCTTCTGTTGACTCACTTGGGGTTTGGCATTGGATTTATTAATTGGGTCATGGGCTGTATATCAAATGTGAGCTTTGTATTTCTTATAAATGGCATTGCCTCCCCCTTTTTTTTCAGCGAGGGATGCCCTCTATCTCCCCTATTGCTCCTCTTTGCAGTAGAAGGGCTAAGCCAACTGATTCATGCAACCAACAGAAGGGGAGAGTTCAAAGGAATTGATGTTGCTATAAACCTCTTTATTACTAACCTCCTCTTTGTAGATGATATCCTTTTGTTTTGTGATGGACCAAGGGGAGACTTACACCAGCTGAAATTAGTTTTGGACTTGTTTCTAAAAGCAACAAGGATGAGCATAAATGCTCAAAAATATATTATTGCATACAATGGGCTCTCAGGGGTGGAGATCAACAAAATATTATCAATTTTTCCTTTTGAAATTAAACATATGATGAAGAGCCTCAAATATCTGGGCTTTTTCTTGAAGCTTGATTCCTACAGAAAAACTAAATGGAAATGGTTGGTTTCAAAAATTGAAAAGTGTGTTAAACATTAGAGCTACAAGTGGTTCTCGAGAGCAAGGCGTCTGGTACTTATAAAATCTGTCTTAATAGCAATTCCAGAATACTAGTTTTCTCTAACATGGGTTCTGAAAGGAGTACTTGCATAGATTAGGAAAGTTTACGGTTGTTTCTTATGGGCAGGATCAAAAGAAGATGTTGTTCTTCCATGGGTTTCTTGGGAGAAAATTGCTTGCCCAAAGGATTGGGGAGGGTAGGGAATCAAGGACATTACAAACTTCACATGCTCATTGGCAGCAAAATCTAGGTGGCATCTTTTAACTAAGGAAAATATTTGGACATTGGTGATAGAAAGGAAATATATAGATCCAATTACTATGGATGACTAGCTACACAACCCTAACAAGAAATCCAAAAAATATTATTTCATTTGGAAGGCCACCATAGATTCTTTTGATCTTATTGCAAAAGGTCTTTCTTGGCATGTTGGGTATGGCAGTAGGCTTAGTGTGGGGGTGGACCCTGGGTCGGTTGCAGCAAGGTCTAAACACTTCCAAGGGATTTGAGGGAGTATCTTAGCGCTTAGGGAATTTAATATCTTAATCAAATTGTAAAAGATGAAAACACTTCATTTTGGAATCAAGGATGGAATTTGGATGAGGACTTAAATCTTGAGCTCCATTACGGTGTTGTCTCGCATGCCTATACTAGAGAATTGTAGAGAACAAATGTTAGAATCAAGGATTGGATAGACGAAATCTTATGGGTTCATGCCCCTAGTGGTCTTTATGCTCCGAAGCTTGGATATAATCTTCAAATGAACAAAAGGGCTGGTGGGGATCGGGTGTGGCGGTGTAAGCCACTTTGGAAATTAGATTGTCCTGCTAAATCTAGACTTTTCTTTTGGTGCATCCTAAAGAAAAAAGTGCCTAGTTGGGACAACTTGCAGAAAAGGAACAAGCATGGGCCGGGATGATGCAATTTATGCAAAAATTCCGAAGAAACTTCCTCACACTTATTCTTAAGCTGCCCCTTTACTATAAAAACTTGGGAGGTTTTCTTGAATATTTTGGGTATCAGACACAATTGGAATGGTCCCACTCTTGTGGAACCTTGGAAAAATTGGTGGTTTAATTCAAATGAAGAACATTGAAGAAATTCAACTCTGAAACCCTCTCGAGCTATGCTGATGGGGTCAGTGGAAATTAATGGTTACTAGTCCTGACAAGACTAAATGAATTATTATCGCTAATGTTTTTTAATCTATGTAGCTTTTAAACTATGTCTAATTCATAAAAGAAAAATAAAATTGGTGCGGCATAACACCCACTTGAATACTTAGGATGAAGTAGAGAGAGAGTTATTATAACTCTGTTAACTATGGGGGTATGAGACTATAAGGTTATTTCCCAAACAACCATTAGTGGATGGAGTTACCAACTTAAGTACCTTAAAAATAAAGGATTTTACATAGAATATGATTCTATTCCCTAGGTACAATATGGGTTATAATTAGAGCTGATAGCAAACAAATTATCGAATTTAATCGAAAATATGACTGCATGTTGAAGAGTACCCACTTTGTCAGATTTTGAGACTAAGAGTGTTGAATTAAAATCATTTCAAATAGAGAAGATGGGGCGCACAAATTGCACCAATCCCTTCTTTAATAAAAGCAAAGAAGACGAATTCTAATATACTAGTAGCACCTATTAAACTTCAGAAACTATGGAAAAAAATACAAGAGAACACAAAACGATGCTTCAACATATTTTAAACTTGGAAAAATAATAAAAACAAATTATTTTTCCCCGTTACTGTGTTATATAATGGATTCCAGATGAGACATAATTCAGCCGAAATTATGCATGTGAAATAAATATACCGGGACACAGTGGCTGGAAAATTATGCCTGATGCGAAATATATATATATATATATTAACAAGATCAGATATTTTGTTTTCTATTCCAAAAGAAAAAATGAACAAGCTCCCATTACAAAAGATTTTTTGGAGTATGGCATGCTAATGAAGGAAGAAGAGGGAGCACAGTCTCGGGTTCCCCAAGCCTTACATCCAAAATTACCAGGATTAAAAACTACATTCTTGTTATAGAGCCTAATAAAACGATTGAGAAAATATTTACATTTACAAAGCATGTGAAATCTTTGAAAACAAAGACAAAATGTTGAAGGAGAGTCTGACTAGAGTTCTTCTAAAACTGGTTGACTGAAGATTCTTGATGGGAATAGATTATGCTGCCCTGATAGTTGGAGTTCTCACCTGTTTAATTCATGATTAAGCCCTTGAGATAGTTGAAAGAGTCCTCCATATGTTGGCACTTGTCCTTGAGAGCTGCCATTTCAAAATTATGGTCATTGAGTTACTTTCTCAAGATATCATTCTCAGACTTTGACTAAATATATAGTCCTTAATTGTCTCACAAAGTTCATCAATCATGAATTTATTTTCCCTACAAACCACACATTTATCATTGGGAGGCTCTGTCTAACGGGTTCATTTCCATGGATGTGCTAAGAGTAGTTCGAACACTCCTTTTATGACTGAACATGGAATAGGACAACTTCAACAGAGAGATGGAGTGGAGATCAACAAAGGGGAGGCTCAACAAGGAGGGGGAGGAAGAAGGGAGACAGGGAGAAATAAAAGAAAGTGCACAAGGAGATGCAACAAGCAGGCTACACCTAGAAATGAGGTGTGCAACATAGAGGGATTGAGACTTAGGATAATAGAGGGAGAAGGGGTGCAGGACAATAAGCTATTTGCAAAGGAAGACAAGCCAAGAAATGCATAACGAAATAGATAGGAGGAATAGCGCAAAAGGAGGGGAGACCGCGGAGAAGAATGGAGAAACAAGACCACGAGTGAAGATGAGGAAAAGAGAGGATGGGGAGAGAATAAATAGAAGAGCAGAGAGAAGGATTGGGAGAGAATTTATGGGATCACGAGAAGTCTGATAGAGAACGATATGCTTGGGATTTGAGCAGGGATAGGAAAGGAGGACGAGGAAGATTTGAAGGAGATTTGAGTTTAGAGAATAAGGTAGATTAGTGGATTTAGTCAAACTGCAATCCTTGTTCCGAAGTGACATTGGCAAGATTTGCATGCAAAGAGAACTATGGGATTGGGATTTGAAAGATATCATGAGAAATTTGAGACTCGCGGGGAGATAGGGTCACTGCCACGTTAGCCTAAATGTTTGTTGTTTTATTATTCTCTCTCAAAATATGTTTGAATGAGACTTTGCCAGGTTAACCAAATTTTTCTTGATTCTTCTAATGATTTGACTCAATGCCATGTTTGTTGGAGTTATTTTCTCAACCATCACTTGAATTGATCTGAAAATGGGGCACTTAGGCTTCTTGTCTAGCTTATAAGAACCTCTCCCACTTCCAAAGCTTTAAATATTCCCAAGTCTTTATGATTAACCAATGCGGAATTAAAAATGTGCTTGAACAGAAGGTGTATGCTGGTGTTGTTTATTAAAATCATTTATGTGTTGTAATTTAATGTTCTCAAACTGATATATAAATACATATAACAGTAAATAAAACAGCAAAGACAATGTAGTAATAACACATACAGAACAGCAATATTAAGTTTGAGTTCACCCAAAAATCTTGGGCTACATCTCTGTGAGCTCTAGTTGACTCGACTAGGCTCTCTAGGATTATGGTAAAGTCCTTTTATCAGCTCCCTGGCTCAACTCCATTGGATTTTCACAGAAAATAATGGGTTTAGACACCATTTTATCCCCTGCTCTTGAAGCTCTCAGCTTTCTGGCTCTCGGATCTCGCTCTAGCTCTTGCCTCTGGCTCTTGGCTCTGGCTCTTGGCTCTGGCTTTGGCACTGGCTCTTCGACTCTGGCTTCTTTGGCTCTCAGCAATGTATAGCTCTCTGGATTTTCACTTGAACTCCAAGTGACTCCCTTGGTTTCTCTACGCTTCATCTTTTGCTTTCTGCGCTACTTGTTTCAGCACTCTACTCAATTGAGCTTTTCCCTCTTGTTTCCTGCTTTGCTTTCTTTAAGGCATTATTTTGGCTTTTCAACTTCCTTGGTCATTTCTTTGTGTATCATCTTCCCTCTGCGGCTTTCCTGCTTCCCGTCAATTAGACTAGCCACCTGGCTCTGCGGATTTGTGGCTGTAGAATGCATCATTACCTGTAGAATGCCTGCTTGCAGCGTGGCATGATGATTAAGAGTTGTTACAAAGGGATCATGGTTGTTTCTCTGGAAAAAACCCGAGAATTGGGAAAATCCCATTACATAGAGAATTCCCGAAAAAATGCATTATCGGGCGTGATTTCAGGACCTGAAAATCCATTAAATCGCCCCAATAACCCTCTCGTCCGCCATTAGGCGTAATATCGCATCGCTTAAGCATATGGGCTAAATTCCAAATACATGGGAAATACATTGAAAAATCAAATTCCCGGACTTCAAAGATTATAGAATCCAGCCTTATAATTCATCTGTTCCACCTTTTAAATTGCTATCGCATCCCCACCGTTGATCTAGGAGATCTGGATCCAACGGTTGAGGTTCATTTTGGGCGGCTCATTCGTACGGGGGTTAACTGCTCAAAAAGGGTGGTTTTCTCTCTCCAGGGTCAAGACACGTGGCAGCCAGTGTATGGGCTCAGGCGGAGCCCGACAAAAACCACCTGCGCCGTCGTATGCCTCCAACGCAATATTGCGATGCGATTGATCGTAATCACGTATCGCATGGTCCCGAGGTCTTTCCATATGGCATCACCGATTACGATCCGCCGATATCGGTGATCGGCATATCGCTCAACCAAGTCCTTATGTTATATGTGCATGTGCCTTCCTCCGACCCGATTTGTCGGGGATTGGAAATCGGGGGTGCTTCTCCTTTTTCCACTTTAATCCGCCCTTTTTCCCTGGTCCGATGCGATTTTTTGAAGATTTTTTTGCCATTTTTTAAAGGATTTTGCCTCTTTTTCTAAGGAACAAAGGGCATCTTCTTTGAGCGATAACTTCTGCATCCTAAGTCCATTTTTACTCATTCAAGTTGCAACAGATTCAGAATGAGACGATCTCTGCAATGGGGCTAGTTCCAAGAACTTCCTTGGACTTTCATTTTTCCTCTATGAGGAACATTTAGACTTAGGAGTCTATCCAAAATCCATTTTGGATCATGAATTGTTATGGAAGAGTCACCCAAAATTACTAGGTTATGCATTTTCCTTTGTTTTAGAATCGTTGTGCCTAACAATAATTCGTAAACTTCTACTCTATTGTTTGAATTTTCCTCAAGGCCTCATTCATAAGTAACTGGATTATTGCCACCTGATTCAAAGAGGAAGCCTCCATCTCTAGCTTTTCTAGGATTAGCTTTGGAGGCACCATCAAAAAGGAGGCAGGGTCTATTTAAAATTTTCATCCGCATGATGAATTATTCAATTTTTAGTCTTATTTTCCAATTCTAAATATAAGGATTTAAATTGGCGATGCTTTTCCAATTAGGCCTGCTCATTGCCTATTTAATCCAAGTTCTCTCCTCTTGTTGAATATGATTGATTTCTATTGGTTTTACTCCTTTTGAATATAAGAATATAGTTGTCAAGCCCCAGGTCCTTGACAATACATTACTGATGATTGGAGAAAGGATTTAAGCTTCTCATCGTCATCAAAAAATTTCCAATGCTTAAGGTTATCAAGAATAGATGGTCTATACTTGCCTTGAATCTAGTACTGGACAAGCATCTGATCAAGAACTTTAAAGGAACTGGCAGAAACTACTAGGAAGACTTCATGTATATTTTGGTCTCTAAAGAATAGCAGAAATATTAAATGCTAAAAAGAAATTTTCAATTGAATCCCAAATTTCATTCCTATAAAACCTGAGTCTAGGTTTCTTCGTTTGTCATTGATTTCTAACTTGTTTAACAAGAAGTTCAGAATCAGAAAATACACTTAAGTTTTGCACCTTTAAACTTCTAGTTAATTCTAGGCCTAGCAAAAAATCCTCATACTCGGCTACATTATTAGTTACATCAAATTCAAGCTTGTATGATTGAGTGATATTCTCTTTATCGGGAGAAATTAACACAATTCCAGCTCCTTCTCCATCCTTTGAGCAAGAGCCATCAAAGTATAATTTATAGATATCAGTCTTAATAGTTTTGGGCTTGTCAATAATGTTTTCTATGGCCAACTGAGTATTACGCGATACTCAAAACACCTGAAATCTTGGTCCACTGTATATATGGGATGATTCCTTGCTTGGTCATGTTTACAAACAGTATGCATAAATCTAACCTCTTTATACAATCTAAGATGTTCACCTTCAAAGACAGGGATAGTTGCATATGACATGTCCATTTGTAAACTTCCTCCTAGCTTTTCACAACAAGATCTCGACAACAACATGCCAAATTTAGGAGGAATGTCTGTGACCTCTATGTTTAGCACAACTTTTGATGGGAATCTAAGCTAATGTGACCATTATATCCCTTATCAATCCAAGACGGCGTACTTTCTTGGAATCAAAGGTATAGAGATCGTGATAGGTTCTAGTGTCTTCTAAATTTAACTAGTCCATGATCACTTTAGGCATTAGATTATGGGAAACCTCGAAATCTAACATACAATTGTATAACAGGAAATCATGAATCTTAAGAGTCACATCGAATGGTGGGACATTCTCATATATAATACCAGAGTTAGGGCCAAAGACTACTGAAGGCTTCTCATCCTACAAGCTAATCACATCTCCTTCAGCATCTACACTGGATGACTAAATCCACTTAGAGACTTGGTTTTTGTAGCCAAGATTCTTGGAGAGTTCAGATAAGGAAATTGGTATTTTGACTCTTTCCAGCTCTTTTTTAACATTAAAGGTTGTCAAGACAGTTTTATCAATTGAGTTGGTTTCAGCTGTTTGGTTCAATGGTTGAGCTACAGATGTTTGAAATTCGGTGGATTTAACTTGTGGCTCATTGACAAAGGTTTTTGGGGGTCTACCAGGCCCTGATCTTGGTCTCAAAACATATGTCCTATTTAACTCTGCAATCAAGAACTCTAAAAAAGCCTGATATTTAGAAATTTGAGAATTTTCATGATCTAAAGAAGATTAATTTGAAGGGAGAGAAATAATAGCATTTGGTGAAGACAAATGATCTGCATGATAAATTTCTTCGGAAATGAAAGGTTCATTATCATCTGGTGGTTGATCATCAATTAACTAAGGGTGTTGAATTTGTTGATCAGTATTAGGTCTCTGAAAAATCTGAGTTTGAAGAGCTCTTCCAACTGACCCTGTGGTCTAGTAGCAATTTGTTGTACATTTCTTGGTTGGGTTTCTATCTTAGAAATCCTATTAGATAGATTACTAGTAAAGATGTTATTTCATCAATTTTTTTATCATCATTTTTGGTCTTGGAGGAAGAACCTTCCTCCTTAGCCTTCATCTTTCTTTCAGCCTTTTCAGCTTTCGCCTTCAGTTTAGAAGGTGTCGATCTATTGCCTTCAACCTCTATAGCATTAGTCTACATATCTTGCAAAGTACGAGATGTTCTTTCTCTGAGCATGACTGCAAAGTCATCATCAAAGGCTTTGGAAAATCTAGCTTTGGCTGTTGTGACTGGAGGTTTGCAATCAAGAGGCATCTTATGGTAAATCTTATTGAATCTTTTTATAAAGTCTACTACTGGTTCACTAAGGTTTCTTTTTAATTCTTCAAACTTAGTTAGATAATAGACCAGATATTTCTTGACACCACATTGGTTTTTGAAAATGGTGATTAATTCATTCCAAGAATGAACTGAATCAGTTGCTAATTGCCTAAACCAAATTCTAACATTACCTTCTAATGACTATACAAACAATCTCATATATACATCCTCATGCTCTATTCATATTATCTACAAAATCTAAAAAGGCAGCTAGATGATCTTCTACAGAAAAACCAATTTCCCCATTAAACTTGGGTAGACGTTTCAAATATCCATTTGGAAACTTATTGAGTTGGTTGGGAAGATTCAGGGCAACATATCTAGCCTGAATTATAGGTTGAAAGGCATTATCTAAATATGAAGAAGAATATGAATTAATAGAAGTGTTTGGAGAAGATGTAGTGGAAGATGAAGATGAAGATGGTGAAGCAGTGGGTGAAGATGGAGGTTTAATAGTAGGAGGAGGAGGTTGGGAAAGTGGAGGATCCCTAAAAGTTTTAAAAGGAGTTTTAATAACTAACTTTTTAACTTTTGTTTTAACTTGCTCTTTATTTTCAAACGGGGGGTTTGAATAAACAGAAAAAGTTTCCTCAAGTTGTGGGGAAGTGGATGGAAATGTATAATGAGTGGGGGAGATAAAATCATTTGTTTTTAGCTCCGGTAAATGCACATCCAACTCCTCTTCTGACTTAGGATAATCTAAAAATATTTCAGGAAGCTTATATGATTCCAAGGATTGGACTAAGAGAGTTGATTACATATCAACTCCTTTGTTTAAAAGATCTAGAACCCTAGGTGTTAGATCAACCAAATATAATTGGGATGGAATAGTCCTAAAGGGATCAGATATTGAAATTTATTCAGGTAGTAACGGTATAGAAGAAGAAGCAAAAGCTTATAATATCCTTCTAAATGAGGCTTCTCTAACTAATATTTATGGATCAGATAATGGGGAAACTATTTGGGAATCAGAGCGAGACCTAGTATGTTTTGAAGGATCCATCTTGGTCAAGTTCTTTATTCACCTTAAATAAATAGTTTCTTAATCGTTGTCCCAAGGAAACTAATCAATTTCGCTCCACGGCAACGGAACTAGCAAGATGTTGTCCTCTTAGATGACTCTAGGTCAATTAGTCATGCGAGAGCATCTAAAATATTTTGGTTGTTTTTAAAAAAAAAATGGATGACCTTAGTTATGAATTATTTGAAAACAGGGGCTTGAACCTATTTACTTGCAGAATTAATTAAAAGGTTTGTTTATTTGTCCAAAATAGCAATTTGACTTAAAGTGGATGATTAGTAGAATTTGTTTAAGTATAGCTTGTTAAATATTTAGACAAAATATTTATTTGTCCATAAGAATGAACATAAGTAACCAATGTTTACTTACACAACAAAATATATTTAAGAAAATGCAAAGGGTGTGGAAATTAATAGATAAAGGGGAGTTTACAATAACAGATAACTTCGTAAACTAATCCCTAATTAATATTTATAACTCCACAGGGGATTTAAGACTGACTGAAACTCAATTTGATATTACCCGGGTATTTTCATAAAGAACTAAATATATGAAGAAAACATTATGAAATATCATAAAGAAAAACTCACAAGAAGGACAAGTTATAGAAGGCAAATTCAGAATCCTTTTATTAATTGGAGCAAATCTCGAGCTTGATTACAATTCTGCTCAAAAGTTCATACAAGGGTTCAACCCATAATAACTCGAATGAGGAGCTATTTATATAAAACTAAATATCTGCTAGAGATATTTCTTACAAGATTTTACAAAAATAGTACAAAATAATAGGAAATTGAAGATTTCTAAGTGGTGGCACTATTCTTTAGGAATTTGTTGATGATTGGTCCCCAAAAAGTGTTTCCCATCTACCTATCGGTTGAACATGAAAGTTACTTAATTACTTCACAGAAGTGATCCCATATTTGTTCACTTGGTATGGTGAGATTTACCAACTTCTTGTAAACTTCATCTACTTTTGTGTATTCTCAAAAGTGGGCTTATTTATAATAAAAAAAAAAATTATTTCATGCTTAATGGTCAAATCAAAATCTAAAGCTTCCAATATTTGCTTCCCTGTAATGTTCCCTTTTATGCCTGCAAAACTTGATCTATCAGTTGCTATGTTGTAAAGTTTCTG
Source organism: Pinus taeda (assembly GCA_000404065.3). Lineage (NCBI taxonomy): Eukaryota > Viridiplantae > Streptophyta > Pinopsida > Pinales > Pinaceae > Pinus > Pinus taeda. Next base: position 16,742 of record APFE030399657.1, read on the forward strand.
GCAGTATTCCTCCAAACTAATAAGCCTATCATTTGGAGGTACTAATCCTGGAAATCCTCTCTAATTAAGTAAATTAAACTTAAATTGAAACCTTTGGACAGAGGTCCTTAATGCTTGACACTTAGTTTCTAGTTGTGTCTTGAAGTTTTTCTTTTGCAGAACCTTCTTGATCTCTAAAACAGTTTATGTTCTATCCATAATTTGTATTTGATCCAACTCATATCTTCTCTTTGAATTAAGAACTCGGATCATGTCAGTGGCCTCACTTGGTTTGTCTTTAAGCAATTGCTTCACTTCATCAATGGCTACTTGACATTTTTTATGAGTTCCTCCTACTCGAAAACGATCTGAATGGATGGTCGTATTTCAGTTATGGCTTGACTAATGTCTGCCCAAATGCTTTCCTTGGCTTGGTCCAAGGTCTATGCCATCAGTGACTGACTCTGCAACTCTTTGATCCTTCTGTTCAACCTGTGTGTTTTTTGCATTTCCTCAACATACAAAATGCCATTCTTTATTTTCTGCACTTCCAAATTCTTGAATTTTTTATGGAGCCTTTCATTCTCTTACTTTTGATGAATGAGCTCCTGTGAAAGTTTGTTCAAATCCTCTGTTGTCAATGTAGATACCACTATGGCTAATGAAGATGTAAAAGGAATAGCTGTGATGGGGGCTATAGATAATTGAGTAAATTACTCTTTTTCTTTAAGAAACTTCTCAATTTGCTCCTCCATGGTTTTAATTTGTACATTTTTCTCAATTATCAGTTTGAGAGTTTCTTCCTTATGTTATTCGATCTCTGCAATTTCCTTAGTCTGGGGGTCCTCTATAGAAGGAAGTTTCAACTGTTTTCTTAATGCTGCAATATTTGTGTTCTTCCTTATGATTATATATTTTTCTACTTTTACATCAGTAGGGGTCATATCCTATTTTAATCACTAAGTCTTCCAATGACTTAAACCTATTGTCCTTAGCCATAGATGATATTTTCTCAATATTTAATTGAGAATGCACATCTCACCAGAATACCTATGCATCTCCATTTGGTCAATTAGATGAATCTGATTGGCATCAAATGAGAATAAAGTTTTCTTATAATCAGAAGAACCTTTGGGAAAATGTACTTGAGCCTGCAAAAAGGCCATCTGCATTCTTCCCTTCTCATTTTCAAATGTTGTCAGTAACCTGTGTTGTGAAGTGGAAGTATTCTTCCAGAACCTTGCATAGACATTAGCTTTTAAAGCTTCATTTTTTTTGCTTGAACTCAAGAAAGTTAGTGAAAACATTTGACTCCTTTGTTTCACTTGGTCCAGCAGACTGAGTAATTTCTAGCAAATTTTGTGAAGTAGAATAGGAAAACGGAGTAGTAATTACAGGCTCCTCAGTGCCTATAGATACCTGTGAATCATCCAGATTTATGACAATAGGATCCTTTTGACCTTGAGTTACAGTAGTAGTAGTACCCTTTGATTCAATCCTTGGTTTGTTCTAGTAGTTGATGAATTCCTTTTATCCAATTGTTGGTGATGATGATCCTTCCCTCGGCATCTTATCATGCTTAGTCTAAGAAATAGGAGTTTGAAGAGTAGAAGGAGGTAAGACTTGTTCCTCTGCTTCTTGAAGAGTATTATCTTCCCATTGTTCCTGATTTCTGAACTTCTCAATCTCTGGCCTAGGTGTATGATTATAAGGAGTGGTCTTAAGCTCCACCCTTAAGTCCTAAATAATGTTGAATGGATCATATGACTAGGTGAAGTTGGGTTGGAAACCCATTTTTCTTAATATAGCATCTGCCTCTAAGCCAGCTCATTTGGTGTTGCAAATGAATGTACCAACCTGTGCCTTTATTTTAAATTCTAATCTTCTCTTCCCTGAGATGAAATGCAGCGCATCCATATTCATCATTTTCCTAATATATTCCAAGGATAAAATTATCATTGAAACATATTTTGGTAACTTGTATGGAGCCAATTCACAACCATATACTCTGATCTCTGTGTAGTTCTGGTAGAGATACCAATCTCCTATTTTGACTTGATCGTTGAGGTGAAGGATCTTCTTGATTTCTGAATTGATCCTTGGTTCATTATGACTTCTCAGAAGATGTGCAATGTGGTGAATGAAATTGTCTATGAAATATGCAAATATAAACTTAGTTGAGTTATTTATGATTAACTAAATCCAATGTATAACTGATTGATATTCTGTTTTTCATCTTGTTTGTGCAAAACAATAGGCAATTTGTCTCCTTGCTGAAAAATAAACATATGGAATCAAACAGAGGAGTATTTGAACACTTCTTCAGTGTTCATGTTCATCAATTGTTCATGCATAGCTTCAATCAAAAACTGACTATAGTTATACATGAAAGCATGCTTATTTACCTTAGAAAAAATAGATAGATAACCAAGGATAGCATCATCTACCCATTGGTCTGATGGGTAGCCTAATAAGAAAGAAATAAGGGAAATTACATGTTTGGATCTTTCAAGGAACATGGATGCTAGGTAAGGAGGATTCTTCTTGGGGAGCTCAGCATCTTTAGGGAGAAAAATCTCAAAGATTTGAGGTCTTTGAGGGAAATTCAATTTGCGATATAGGTTAATCAAGGTTGTAGGGGAGAAAAGGTTGAGGGAGTCACTCTCAGGTATCAAAAGCATTTTGTTTATGGTCTCTGTAGTGATGGTTATTAGAATATCCCCATTCTAAGCTACTATTGTTCTTTTCAAGGGATTATACTTAGATTGACACCAGATAACCAAATCACGGAAAGTATGAGCTTGTAGAAACATGTACAGAGGAAGGTTTGATTCCTAGAGGTTTATTTCATCCTTTGAATCAAGGTATGTTTGTTTGAGACAATTGTGCAATTAGAGCATGTCAAATTCACACTCAGTATATGCAACTTTGAAATATTTATTGGCTAGTGGGATATGGTCTAGGTCAAGAGGATCAAGAGTTTGCGGGTTTTCTTGTGCTCAGGAAGAACCAACAGAAGATTTTTCCTTATTCTTAGGAGCCATAATATTAGACAGAAATGGTAATATGACAGAAAACTGTAGAGATAGATGAGGAATAATTCAGGTTACAGACTTGCCTCAAATAGCAAATTTGCAGGAAACTTAATAATTTAGAAGCAATGGAACAGTAAGAAAAGCAGTTGTAACGGTGAAAATGAGTATTTATAGGGAAATTTAAGCTAACATTACAGCAGAAGCCATTAATAACGGGCTAATCAGCAAATTAATAACTTAACGAGAAAGGATTGTAGCCATGGATAAGCATTTATAATGCAACGGGAAAGAATTTATTCAGCAACGAATAAAGAATTTATTCAGTAATAGATAGAGGGAATGATTAACAGGAATAGCTATGAAAATAGGTGGAGGGCACATTGCACGTAAATATTGGATGAAGGTGGCGCGAAAGGATTGGAGGTTGAGGTGGTATCGAAAGACACAAGATTAAGAATAGCAGATTTCGGGGGGGTTAGTGGTAAGCAGTTTAGAGTGAGGGGGTATGAATTGTTGGGAGGGCGACACGTAGGTGGGGGCCCCAGGTGAATGAAACCACTTCCCCCCACCCTCCCCCCCGTTTTTATCTCATTTCGTAGTGGGCGGGGTGTGAAGCTCTCCCCTGTCGTTGATATGGGCGAGAAGGGCGGCAACCATTGATTTCGGTTCGATCGTTAACACTTGCCAACAAAAATATTTTTCATATATGAGCTTGGTTTAAAAAGCATTTGCATATAACCCTTTACAATAATTAATCATCACTTAAGCAGGGCAATTAACAATAATAGTAATTAATGTAATCACGGGCGCATTTAGACTAGTTTCCCTTAATAATTTAATCAACTATTCTAAACCTAATCTAATGATGAGTTAGGCCAAAATTTGAGCATATTACGCCTTTTATTTACCCTAACCCATCCTAATTTATAATTTTCAACCAATATTAAACTATTTGGTCAAATTTGTTTTCTAATCTAATACAAAAACTAAAAATGATATGATCAAGATTAAACAATTTGATCTAGATCAGAAGAAAAGGTTGTGGCATAAAACCAAACTGCATGCAAACCTTTATTATTACAAAATGAAATTTATTCATTAAGTGAAATTTAAACAAGCACACTTATGCAAATCTTTTGATTTTCTTTTGTTGGGGTTTTATTTCATTTTTTTTATTTTCTATTTTTTCAAATATTCATTTTTTCTATTTTTTTTTAAATACCCTCTTTTGTAAAATAAAACTA